>KE157885.1:63326-85913 GCA_000411055.1 Leavenworthia alabamica
TATAGTATTGTATATGTATTATTCCGCTGCATGTTTTATACGTATATTATCGTTTATGAAAAAGTTTTTAAATTATACGGTTTTTGGGTGTTGTGACGTAATCCCGAGGAGGGGTTGTGTCACCTCTGGGATACCAAATCTGATTCTCTTTGACACGACTCAGTCATTAGATCAGAAAATAGAAGCGATTTTTAACCTTAATACATTAAGCTTAACACCATATTTTAGACAACTACCATTTGGATTTTGTGGCGTATCTAAAAAAGTCGAAATTTATTAATATTTCAACACAAAAACATACAATGGCTTGATTCTTTGCGAATTGCACAACAAGATACCAGCGAATGACATCAGATGGAAGATTATGTTCAACAGTTACATGCTACACAAGTTGAGAGTGTTGCTTCAAATGGTTGGGTTAAATGTAATTATGATGGTTCATTTGTTAATAGTGACATTCACTCAAAAGCTGGATGGTTAATCCGCGATGAACAAGGATGCTTTAAGGTTGCAGGACAAGCAAAAGGCTTTAAGACACGAAATGTTTTCAAGGCTGAGTTACAAGCCCTTATTATGGCAATGCAAAATGTTTGGATCTTGGGATATATAAAAGTTGTGTTTGAAGGACGTTGTTACTTTGTTAAGTAACAAATTAATGGAGTTTGGAGCACTTAAATAGATAAGCGATATCCAAGCGTGGCAATGCAAATTTGAGGGTGTTCGCTTTGAATGGACTTTTAGAACAAACAATAAATCAGCATACCTCTTAGCAATGAGTAATATTATAGGAGATAGATTGTTTGCAACTCATATTTATGTTCTTTTATTCATTAATACAAAAATCATACTGATTATTGTAATAGTGGCTAATCGTTTAAAAAGATGTTAAAAAAAAATCTAATCCTTGTGGATATAATAATGCAACTGTAACATAATAAAAAGCAATAAAAATGCAAGTGTAACATAATAAAAAGCAATAAAAATTGCAATAGTAACATAATAAAAAGTAATGTCTTAAAATATGTAACATAATAAAAACAATGTTTTAAAATACCATCAATACGACTGTAATATATAGTATATATAACTTGTAAATGATTATACTATATTTAGAATATATAATAAATTTATATTTTAACAACAATATAAACATAACGTATATATAAAAAAAAAAATTAGAGTTATTATTTCTTTAATATTTTGAATATTATATTAATTTTTTATTTAATTTAACTTTAATTTTTGTTATATTTTAAAATTAATTTTATTATTTATTTATTTAATATTTATAAAAACATATTATTTATATATATTAGTTATCATTTACTTATTGCATAGATGAATAATCAGGAGATGATTATGACCACAAAGAAGAAAAAAATGTTTCTAAGAAAACAAATATCTCTAGAGAGAGAAACGTGGAGACGAAGATGGTGTAATCTTTTATCAAAAATTGGTGTCTTTTCGAAAAGAAGTGGGTATTTACGCCAGTTAACGGCGGTGATGTCAGAGCAGTTTTTTTGGTGGTTTCAGATGGTTATGCTCTTCTCACCTTTCCAAAATTACACATGCTTTGTGTGGATCTCTGGTTGCTTTTGTGTTGATCAGAGTAAAAATCATGAATTTCCTTTGTTTCTACTTATAATGGAAGACAAAGTTCAGTTTCTGAATCACTGGCAACATATATGGCATCAAACCACACTGTTCTTATTATGGTGTATATATATTGTTCTTTGTTTACAACTGTGGTTGAAGGCAAATGAAACAAATTATATTCCACAAATCTTTATATTTGAGGCTATCATATCACATGATGTTCAAAAGGTTCACAAGATTTGGTTCAAATTGAAGTGCTTGTTCGTGTGGTGGATTTGGTTAGTGGTATCCAAAGTGGACATGGCGATGTCAGATTCCTTTTTGTTCAACCAGTTTCATTCGTTGTTTAGTGTATTAAGTTTTGTGAATCATGTGTTCTCTTATGTATTTCTCGATTATATATTCACGAAGCGGGATGGAGAAGCGTCATCAAAAAAAAAAATTTATCACCGATTCAGTGTGCAATTTGATCAAAAAGGATTGACTTGGTTTGATTTTTTTTCTCTCTTCAATTCTGGTATTAGTGGTGGCATCTTATCTGAATCATGGTCATCACTTCATTTTTTATTTGGAATATCAAAGTCAAATTTTTCTAACTACGACACAGATACGAGGTTATCTAGAGTGTCTACTATACATAAGTTACAAAAGAATCAATGGGTTTCGAATTACGAAGTGCAAAAAAAGAGTCTACAAAAAAAAAACCACGTTCGTATACTGTTTTATGGCGAATCAAATGGATGTAATAATTTGTTTTCGTACTTCTGTAACGATTTTAAATATTTTTAATAATAAAAAAGTGATTTGACGAAAAAAAATCTATATATATTTAGTGGAAATTAATTTGAATAATAA
Source organism: Leavenworthia alabamica (assembly GCA_000411055.1). Classification (NCBI taxonomy): domain Eukaryota; kingdom Viridiplantae; phylum Streptophyta; class Magnoliopsida; order Brassicales; family Brassicaceae; genus Leavenworthia; species Leavenworthia alabamica. The sequence goes on from KE157885.1 coordinate 65,778, forward strand.
GATTTAGTTGAAAAACATGTTTAGTTGTTCCTTATCATTAAAATTCCTTATAAAAACTACAAAATTTTCTCACAGAGCAACGATTTATATGTAAATGTGATTTAACTAGCACCTTAAATTACATGAGAGAAGGAAACGAATACAAACCGCATTAAACCGGAAAAAACTCTAAACCAAAGGAAGAATTTTATACTAAACCGGAGTTGTCTGATCATGAAGCTTCAACCACAGCAGCAACAGCAACAGCAGAAGCACCAGGAACAAGAGCTGTTGATTCATCATCTGTGCTCTCAGATGAAACCACAACTCTCATAGAATCTTCTTCCTCAGTTTCGGATTCAGATTCCTTATCCGCAGCTTCATCAGCAATGAACTTGTCTTGTAGCTTTTTCATTAGCTCTTCTTGAACTGTTTCGTCATGTCTCAAGAATTTCTTCAAAGCCTCTTTACCATGGTAATTTTTACCATTGAGATTGTAGAATGTTCCGTTTTTCGCAATGAACTTGTGCTTAATGCTCAGGTCAATGATCTCTGTGACCTTGCAGATTCCTTTGCCAAATTCAAGCTCAAATTGAGCAGTTCTAAATGGGGGAGCGAGTTTGTTCTTCACTATCTTCACAGACACTTGACTTCCCGTTGTCTGCACAAAAACATACAATCTCAGTTTTCAAACACAACTTCTGAGTCATTGTAATGATCAGTATTGTTCAAAAACTAAAAAAGGCTCTGAAGTAATATCCCGACAGCCACTGTCCATAAGACCCCACACTCTCTTTAGACCTATGGACCTCACAACCTCTCTAGGCTCATGAGTCCTCACATCCTCTCTAGGCCCATGGATCCCACCACATGATTTTCCTCGTGTTTTGGCCTCACTCACATGGTCAATAGAATGGTTACAATGACTGTAGTAAGATAAGAGCTTGGAACACAAAATGTGTGAGCATGTATCAGAGATTTACCTCTTCACCTTTCTTAATAAGTCCAATTCGCTTAATATTTAGACGCATAGAAGCATAAAACTTCAAAGCATTTCCACCACAAGTAACTTCTGTTGGACCTCCAAATCCTCCAAATGTAGATAGTTTTGATCTTACCTGTATGTACAAAACGATACACTCACAAAACCTGAAACTTTTTCAAGAAATCGCAACTCTTAAAGATCTCTTACCTGATTTATAAAGATCAGAAGTGTTTGGGATAACGATAATGAGTGGCTTAATTTACGTAAAGCTTGGCTCATCAATCTGGCTTGCATAGCCATATGAGCATCACCCATCTCACCCTCGAGTTCTCCTTTAGGTACAAGAGCAGCTACCTGTAAAACATAATCACATGAAACCATGATGTGATAGAGATATATATATATCCAAAAAGTATTAGCATCAACCTATTATTCATCTCGTACGAATCACCTTACTTACACTGTCAACTACAATAACATCAACTGAACCACTTCTGATTAAAGTGTCCACAAGACTCAGAGCTTGTTCTCCACAATCAGGCTGTGATAGAAGAAGATTCTCTGTATTAACACCGATCGCCTTAGCCAGTGATGAATCAAGTGCATGCTCTGCATCTACAAAGACGCAAGTTCCTGTATGCAAATAACTTCTTTAGAATACAATGTCTTTTAACTACAATATGGAACTGTAAGAGAAGAAGGACCATGTACTAACCTCCTTGTTTCTGTGCTTCTGCGATAACATGAAGAGCCAGTGTTGTCTTTCCAGAAGCTTCAGGACCATATATCTCCACAACACGGCCCTTACGGAATTAACAATAAGCAGAACAATGTTACTAAACTCTTCAAAGAGATATATAGAACTTAACTATATCTGAATCCAATAAACAAAGCTTAAAACAGAAACTGAACCAACCCAAATAACACATCAGAGACACAGTTTAAGTAAAGAGTTTTAAATACCTTAGGAAGGCCACCAACTCCCAAGGCGACATCGAGAGCAAAAGATCCGGTAGAGAAAACAGGAACATTTCTAGGAGAAACAGCACGACCGAGCCACATGATCGATCCTTTTCCAAATGAACTAGTAATCTGATCAAGTGCTTGTTGAAGAGCAATCTCCTTTTTAGACATACCTTCCGCAGATGATCCATTCCCATCTGACTTAGATTTCTTTTTAGCTTCAAAAGAAAAGCAATTGCAGAGCTTAACCAACAAAAAACACACTCAACAGTAACAATCACAATGAGCTAAAGCAATCAGAAAATGAAAAGAATTTGGCTTTAGTATTAGCAAAAGTACAAACTTTTATTAAATGGATTCATATAGACACAAATGTAAAAGCTTTAAACAACCTTTGGCAGCGAAACCTCGGAGATGAAACGATGTTCTAACCACACTTGTATTAAATACCTGCAAAATCCCATGTAAATGGAAACCTTTCTCAATTAAATTAACACAGCAAAACAATAAGAAATCAAATTCAAATAAAGAGACAACATTTGGGAACCCAAATAAGCCATGAAAACGACAGTAATCGAGTGTTTTAAACCTCGCAAAGAGCCAAGTGAGAAACAAAGATAAAAAAAACACCTCTGAAGAGAACAGAGAGTGTCTCAGTGAAGAAACGTTTCGGAGAATCCTCGCCATTAGAAAAAAGGCAATAAAAGTTTCGCACTTTTTAACAACAGGCAAAGAAACAAAATCACCGTTTCAAAAAATGGAAAATTCAAACTACCCAGAACTCAGACTTGTATTAAATGGAGAAAATCAGAGGTAGAAAAACTGGAAAAACAAAAGAAAAAGGTTTTTAGGGTTTTAGGTTCCGTCCTTTTCAGACCATTTTTGTTGGTTTTTTTCTGTCTGCATAGATCTCTTTCAAAGGGAAGCACAAACCGAGGTCTTCAACGGTTGAACCGGCTAATTAGTTGGTTTGTGTCAACCGATAAGTTTATTAATCGGTTCAATTGAATTTACGGGTTAACGGATAAATAATGAAACATTGTTTCTGGTTTTGATTAAATGCGGCTCTGCGCACTAAACGATCTCGTGAATCGATAAAAATTGAATCGAAATTTAACCAGAACACAAAATAATATTGAGTCAAAAACAATTCATAAAAGAACAATACAAAAGAAAAATCAAGACACAAAACCAACCAAATAACCAACTTTTTCTTTTAGCGAACCAAACCACCCAAAACTGATATATAAAATCATATAAACCGGACCATGACTCTTCAAGCTCAAAGACCTCACACACTCTTCTTCTTCATCATATAATATAAGCCAAGATTCTTCACTGCTGCTTACATTCCGCTGGCCTCTCACCTTGTTGACCTTCCGCAACTACACTTCTTCCAGCCTTCTGTTCATTAAGAAAAAAGCGAGCTCAGATTAGCAGACATCATATAAACAGATCTAATGGTGGAGATTGATTGATTGTTAAACCTTGTCCCCAGCTGATGATGTCTACAACAAAACAACAAGAAACAACCAAAACTCAGTTTCTGAGTTTTTATCTTTTACTAGTTTTTATGTTTTGAAAACATAAAGTAAACTGAAACCAGATAATTACCTTCTTTCTGTTCTTTCCTTGATCTGCTTCTTCCTCTTCGTCATCATCCTCATCCTCCTCGTCATCATCCTCTTCCTCATCTTCTTCTTCTTCATCAATCTCATCATCGTCGTCATCCATCTCTAGGTCATCTGGATCGACAGCTTCACCAGTGAACCATGACACAGCATGAGGGATGATTTTCTCTTTAATAGTTGATCTAATGATAAAATAGTGGTTAGATTCAGATCTTAGAACTAGATTAAGCTAAGAGAACTGAAGATTAGATAGAATGGTACATACCCGATATCATAGTCGTGCTCCATTTGGCCTTGGAGTTCCTCAGCCTGAACAAGATTTGATCAAATTAACATTTAAGGCAATCTTAAGTACTGAATCAAAAAACTAAACTGCATCTATAGATGGACATACCATTTCATCATCTAGATCCTCATCATCATCAGGAACTTGAGGTGGACTGAAAAAGTTGAAGAAACTCTCACAGTCCTCAGTCTTAGTAATTGGCTTTGTGTTTTTAGATCCTTTCTTTGGCTTCTTTTTTAGAATCTTCTGTGTCAAACACTTTCCAGCAAACCACTCAATCTCCGTCCTAAACAACAGTTTACTATCAATAAGACTTCTGGTCTTAGGAAACAAAACCAGCAAATACTTGTCAAAGCATAATATTACCCAATAGCCTTCTCGAGGATAGGCTCATCTTCATCAATCATGTGATATGTTTTGGACAAGACAGTGTTCTTGAAGTAAGGGTTCTGATCAAAGAAAAACTCAAGCTTGAACCCCTTTGGTTCTTCAACCCTATTCCACTTGATATCTTTGAGATACTTGAGAGCCCCTTCATCTCTCTCAGTTATCTAGAATATACGGAGAACAAAAACACAGATAAAGAGATTCGTCTTCAATGAAAAAAACTTAAACTATGAGTATCGTAATAACGAACCTCCTCAGCAGTAATTTCATTGTTCTTCAATGCAATAAGCCAGAAATCTGGTACTCCTTTCTCTATACAAAACAGTTTCATACCAATTAAAAACCATGAATTCATCACCATCATCATTCATCAAAAAAAACTTAAACCAACAAAAAAATATCATGTTTAGCAGTTTAGGTGTAAGAATTGATGAACAGACCTTCAGTTGATTTATCGTCTCCTTGTTCTGATTTCATAACATCAGCTGCACCTTCAACTTCAACCACACCAGTCACAATCTCATAACGCTGTACGTGATTGATGAGTTAGAAAACCATCTCAAATGATGTAGAAATCAATAAAGAACATACATCACTAGAGAATCAAGTAATGATCAACAAAGAGTAAGTCTATCAAAACATCATTATTAAAAGTCTCATGTGTATCAAATATATTCTAATAATAGGAAACTAAAAAGACCTAACACCAATGAAAAAAAAGTTTTCAAACCTTGGTATAATAAGGCTGATATAACTTTTGGTATTTAGCTTCAAGAGCTGCCCTCTCTTCAAAAAATTTCGCTTCCATTTCATCATATTGGTTCTGCAAAGACAAATACAAATTAGAGACAAGTTCAATAATCATCTAAAAAAGCTGTAAAATTCAATGACCTGAATCTCTCTTAGAACATCAACACGCTTCCTGACAGATGGACTCAAGTTCTCAAGGACATCTGAGTGTTGTCCAGCCAAATTCTGTATCTTTTTCTGAGTAAAAAACAAACACATCAGGAAAAAAGTTACAATTCTCTAAATCATTTGAAAGTCAATCAATTCTCAAAAATAATCAAAACCCAGAAAGTACATAAATTGATAAACCCAATCTTCCAATTACTATAAGCAAATCATCTTTACGAAACTCACCGTAAGAGCATTAACAAGCCCAGCTTTACCTTGCTCGTTAAGAGCTACAAGCAAAAACACACAAAAAAGAGATTTATTGGAAGAAAAAAACAAATTAGGTCTCATACTAGAGAGAGAGATAAGATAATAATTTACCGGCGGCGAGATCGGCCATGTTCATTGAATCCTTGTCGTTGCTCATCTTTGCAAGAGAAGAATCTGGCGGAGGAAGAGGAAGATAAGAAGCAACCTTAAAACCCTAGATTTTTGGGAACAATTAAGAAGTAACTGGGGAGACACTTTTTATAAGCGACCATGTCTTTTCCCTTTTTTTTTTTTTTAAATACATATTTGGTAAATGTAATTAATTGAAAAGGCAAAGCCCATGTGTCATGATAATGCCTAAGGCCCAAAACCAAATCTATTTAAAACAAAACAAGTAATCAATTTTTTAAGATCTTAGTTTTTTTAATCAAAAAAAAAATCTTAGATTGGGGTATTGAAGTAAAGAATGTGAGGTAATTTAATAGAATGTTCAATTCTTCTTTTATTCAATTAACCATTTTATAAATTCTTTAAAATTTATGTGTTATTAAAGTTAATATTTTTAATAATTCTTCAATACTACTTTGAATTCTACTATTATTCAAATTATTAATTTTATAATTTATTCAATGTTATCTAATTTTATGTGAGAATGTCATTTAATAGGAATTTAATATAAATTATACATTAAAATGTGAAGACACAATTCTAACCTATAATATTAAGAATTAAGACTTCTTTCCTTACGTCTCTTTTTTAATATTCATAAATGTGATTATGTTTTTAAAAAAATATTATATTTATTTTTTTTATTATAATATCTAATATTTTTCAAAATATGCTAAAATATTTGTTTTTATCTTTGAACTATTATTTATCCAACAGCTTTCCACTTTTCTCTATAGTCAAACTTTTAGTGATATGTATGACTATCCTTGCTGTAGAAATATAAAAAAATTGAATTTAAAATTATATATTTTATGAACTATATAAAATAAAATTCTTAAAATTAGCAGTTGTTAAATTGTTATTTATGTATAATGTGTACTATTGTTCACAAAATTTACAATAGTCTCACCAATATTTAAAAAGAAAACATCAAAATTATCTTTGTACGTTTTATGATTTTTTTTTGTTGAAAAAATGTTAAGAGATGTTAAAAATTTGAAAAATAATTTTCTTGTAATAAAGTTTTTGGAATTTATAAATTAAAAACTGATGAAAATAAAAATTTGGAAAATACATGAATTTAGAAGAATTAAAATTATATTAGATTATATTAAAATGTTGAGAAAGTAATGTTAGAATTTAAATTCTATAAACAATAATTACATTAAAATCTTTTACAATTCTTAAAATTCTGTGTTTATCTTTCTTCCTCTAGATTAGGATTCGTTTTCTCAATATCCAAAATATCTATTACATATTATCTAGAAAATACTCACTAATAAATAACCTTATAATAATGTTGTATATTACAGTTTATGTCATTGTATTATCATATATTTTTTAATATTATATAAAATTATTAGAAGGGTAATAAGATAATTTACTATTTGGTATATATATCATTTAACAATATTTTTATATCTTTTACCTATATTATTGGTCATGTATATCATCCATAATAATAACATTTTTTATTATAAACTCTTAACTATATAAAAATCATATATTTCACCTCTTATTTCTCTTTTTCGTATATTCAATTTTATATTATAAATCTATTTCTTCATCTTATTTCTCCATCATTTCATCAATGCAACTATATATTCATATTAAAACTAGCATTGTGGCCCCCTGCTATGCAGAGACATGTTTATTGTTAATTATTATCAATTTTTATGTTAAAAAAATATTAATTTATATATTTAATTAAAAAAAATTCTATATTTTAAAAATTATTTAAATTAAAACTCTATAAGATAAGTGAGAGTGAAAATTAAAATCAAGAGTAAATAGTACAAAGAAAAAAAACACTTAATACAAAAAAATATGTATAACATAAAGATTAGAGATGATCAAAGCTTACCATTAAATTTTTTTGGTTTTTAAATCTTATAAAAAATATAATATACACATTTAATAAAAAGGAATTGTTAACAAATTAAATTTTAAATCATTTAAAAAGAAAAACATACAGTTTAAAAAAATTGTAGAGATTTTAAAAAAATACAGAGAATAAATATCTAGAAGGAGAAAAGATAGTAAATATTATTATAATTGTTTTAATAAATAAATAAATATGATATTTTTTTTGAAGATAGTGGTTCCTTGAAAAACAATTAAATACTATATATTTTATGATAGTAAAATAAATTTTTTAAAAATTATAAAAATCACACTTCAGCAAAAATAGATAATGCAGTATTTAATGAAAAAATTAAATGTGTCAATAGATAATGCAGTATTTAATGAAAAAATTACTTGTGAATTAGTAGAAATAGATAAATGTGTTTACTAATCTATATACACTAGGCTTGGGCAAAAAAACCTATCCGAGCAAGAAAAACCGAACCCACCTGAAAAACTTTATCCGAATCCGAATATGTACCCATGATTTTATAGGAGTGTATGCATGTACTCGTGGGTTTTGGGTAAAACCCAAATCCGATCCGAAACCCGAACGGATATCCGAAAAACCCGAAATAAACTTAAGTATATAAAAAGTATAGATTTTAGAAATTTTTAGTTTGATGATATATTTTAGTTTAATTTTATAACAATTTCAGATATCATTTCAAATTAATCGATTAATTTTTCTATTTTTAGATATAAACTTACATTAATTATGTAATATTTTCTGTATTATTTTAGTTCAATCAAGTAAGTTTAAAATTTTTAGTATAATTTTAGATTAAATCGGTAATAAATTTATATTTTCGACATAATTTCTATTAATCAGATGTAAAATTTAGGTTTTCATGTTTAAAAACCCGATTCGAATTTAGGTTTTCTTGTACCCAACTAAAGCTTTCGGCTACAATAACCCGGAACCGACCGGGTATCCGTTATTTTTGGTTTTTTGCCGGGTTTTATAGAGGTGTACCCGAACCGATCCGAACCCGAAAGGATTATACNTTAACAAATTAAATTTTAAATCATTTAAAAAGAAAAACATACAGTTTAAAAAAATTGTAGAGATTTTAAAAAAATACAGAGAATAAATATCTAGAAGGAGAAAAGATAGTAAATATTATTATAATTGTTTTAATAAATAAATAAATATGATATTTTTTTTGAAGATAGTGGTTCCTTGAAAAACAATTAAATACTATATATTTTATGATAGTAAAATAAATTTTTTAAAAATTATAAAAATCACACTTCAGCAAAAATAGATAATGCAGTATTTAATGAAAAAATTAAATGTGTCAATAGATAATGCAGTATTTAATGAAAAAATTACTTGTGAATTAGTAGAAATAGATAAATGTGTTTACTAATCTATATACACTAGGCTTGGGCAAAAAAACCTATCCGAGCAAGAAAAACCGAACCCACCTGAAAAACTTTATCCGAATCCGAATATGTACCCATGATTTTATAGGAGTGTATGCATGTACTCGTGGGTTTTGGGTAAAACCCAAATCCGATCCGAAACCCGAACGGATATCCGAAAAACCCGAAATAAACTTAAGTATATAAAAAGTATAGATTTTAGAAATTTTTAGTTTGATGATATATTTTAGTTTAATTTTATAACAATTTCAGATATCATTTCAAATTAATCGATTAATTTTTCTATTTTTAGATATAAACTTACATTAATTATGTAATATTTTCTGTATTATTTTAGTTCAATCAAGTAAGTTTAAAATTTTTAGTATAATTTTAGATTAAATCGGTAATAAATTTATATTTTCGACATAATTTCTATTAATCAGATGTAAAATTTAGGTTTTCATGTTTAAAAACCCGATTCGAATTTAGGTTTTCTTGTACCCAACTAAAGCTTTCGGCTACAATAACCCGGAACCGACCGGGTATCCGTTATTTTTGGTTTTTTGCCGGGTTTTATAGAGGTGTACCCGAACCGATCCGAACCCGAAAGGATTATACCTGCAACCGATCCGAATTTTATAAATTATTCTATTGGAGTATCTAATCCTCCACTCGAGAAACCCGAACCCGAGTGGGTTTTAACCGAACCCGACTGCCCGAACGCCTAGGGCTAATATACACATAACAGGTCTAACTTTTGAAATAATTGATCTGATTCTCACATTATGATATTTATAAAATCCGATTCTCAAACTATGTTTAGTTTTAGATTTAGTTTTATAATTTATATCCGCAATGTTTAGTTTAAGTATCTTAAAACATTATTAATTAGTATTTGTTGTTTTTACTTTTCAATATTATTTTTATCTAGGATATAATATTTTTTCGCGTTTTGAAGCGTAGATGACAATCTAATTTTTAAATTATATTTCAAGTTTAGTTTCATTAATTATTTTATTAATATTTAAATTTCGTATATATATTTATACACTATACAATTTCATGTTATTTTTATTATAATTAAAAATTGGAGGGATATAGTCGTAACTATATTTTGGTACTTGCTTTTATAATTATTAAAAAAAAAATCTGAGGGGTATATTTGGAAATTAAAATTTGGTACGTATCGCTTTTATAATAAATAAAGACGATAAAAAATATCAGAGGAAGAGAGAACCGAGAAAGACCAAAAGAAGAGAGGGTAAGCGACACCCGCCGCTATTTCTACTTTGTTTCTTCTTCTTCTAACACTGCTCTCTCTCTCATCTCTCTCTAATCTCTGTTATATTCATCACCTAACTCATCTCCAATTAACTCGATTCTTAACCCTAGAATCTCGGAATTTAACTCTTCTGAGCTGTGATAACACAGTACAACAAAACTTAGGGTTTATTAGTAGAGATGTCTCGAATTGGGAGTAAATTCAAACTTGGTCGCAAAATTGGAAGTGGCTCATTCGGAGAGATATATCTAGGTTTGTTCTCTTATGATTTTTATCTAGTATAGTTTCAAGTGGTTTTGATATGAATATTTTTATTGCAGGAACCGATGTGAATACTAATGAAGAAGTTGCTATTAAGCTTGTGAGACTAAATCTTTGTTTCATTCTCAAGTTTTTGCCTATTGGATCATGAGAAATAATTGATTTTTTTTGTTTGCAGGAAAATGTGAAGACTGCTCATCCACAGTTAGCATATGAGTCAAGGATATATAGAATTCTTCAGGGTGGAAGTATGGTTTTGTTTCTTAATTTTTATTATCTCATTTGATTTCATCAGTTCTTATTTGTGGTTAATGATTCATTTTGTGTGTATGTTTCTTTTGATGAAGCTGGGATTCCAAACATGAAATGGTATGGTGTTGAAGGGGACTATAATGTACTAGTCATGGATTTGCTTGGACCTAGCCTTGAAGATTTGTTTAGTTTTTGCAATAGGAAATTTACTTTGAAGACAGTTCTCATGTTAGCTGATCAAATGGTAAAATATTCTTTTGGATTTTATCAGTTCATTGTCTCTGTTAATGCAACTGTCTCTGACTCCTTGGTTACATCTTGTGGTCAGATTAATCGTCTTGAGTTCATCCATTCTAAGTCATATCTTCATCGTGATATAAAGCCAGATAATTTTCTCATGGGTTTAGGAAGGCGGGCTAATCAGGTTCATTGTTCTTCAAGATCATTAGTCTCTCAACTTTGGTTTTGGGATCTCAGTATTGTATTTTCTTTTTCTGTAGGTTTATATCATAGACTTTGGCTTGGCTAAGAAATATAGAGACAGCTCAACTCACCGACATATCCCCTACAGGTAACAAGGCTTTGGTATCAGTCTGAGATTCAGAATTTTCAGCAAATTGGATGTCAGATTGAGTTTGTTTTTACAGTGTGGGTTTATTATTATATGCCTTTTATGTGTATATTACTCAGGGAGAATAAAAGTCTAACTGGAACTCCGAGGTATGCCAGCTTGAACACTCACCTAGGGATAGGTATACTTGCTTGCCTTTTATAAACCCTCCTGATATATTATTTTCTCTTTTATGTTGTTCTTATTTCCATCTCTCATTCTACACTTGGCAGAGCAAAGTCGGAGGGATGATATAGAATCACTTGGTTACATCCTTATGTACTTCCTCAAGGGAAGGTGAGGAATCATTGAGTAACCTTTTCTTTCTATCCTGCTTCTTGTCTCTCAATATCCTATTTTCTTGTAGTCTCCCATGGCAGGGACTGAAAGCTGGGAACAAGAAACAGAAATACGATAAAATTAGCGAAAAGAAGGTTTCAACTTCTATCGAAGTAAGTTCTTAAATCTTAATTATGGTTTCAACTTCCATTGAAGTAAGTTCTTATATGCATATTTGGAAACTTATGAGTCCGTGTAGGCGTGTACTACGGAATTATGATGAAGTAGACAAGGTTGATGATAGATAATACTGTAACTTTGCAGGCATTATGCAGGGGTCATCCAACAGAGTTTGCATCCTTCTTCCATTACTGCCGGTCACTTAGGTTTGATGATAAGCCAGACTATGCATATTTGAAGAGACTGTTCCGCAACCTTTTTATCCGTGAAGGTAATTTATACTCTCTACGTCTGTTCCTCTCAGGCTATTAATGCATACAAAAGCTTCTGCTGACCTCGACTGAATCCCTACTATTTCGTGTTTCTTGTTTGACTCAGGTTTTCAGTTTGATTTTGTGTTTGACTGGACCGTACTAAAGTTCCAGCAATCACAATCTGGAAACCCTACACCTAGTGGCCATGTAAACTCTTTGATACTTCTAACATGGATCCCACTCACAATACACATACACACATAGATCAATAACGCAAAGATTGTATGATAATTTCTTTTGTCAGGATGGTGGTGGTGGAACTAGTTCTGGACTAAACACTGCAGTTGGCAATGCTGAGAGGCGTTCAGGTATGTTCTTGAATGCGTATCATTCTTCCTTAGGCAACTGCAGCCACATAGTTGTTGTGTATATACTTAGGGCACTTCTATCTTCCATATAGATGTCCCAAACCAAAGAACAAATCTAGAGTTTATCTTGAAACAGAAGAATAAGAACTTAAAAGAATCTGCAAATGCAAAGGACACGCTTGTGAGTTTCGTTTCATGTTCTTTGTTCTTTCTTTGTTTTTTCTCGGGTTCCTTGTGACATTCATTGATATCTCAGCTACCTGGATCATTCCACATGGGTCAATCAGAAGGATCATCATCAAGAAGAGTTGTGGACTCAAGTAGTCGTGAACCATTTAGTGGCGGAAGTGATAATGCAAACTATGAAACTACACTCAAAGGCATTGATGGTTTGAGAATCAATAACAATGCAGGCGATGAAACAGTAGCTTCACCACAAATCAATAACAACAATGTAAGTGATGAAACAACAGTAACGCCACAACCAAATGAAGACGATGTAGAACCTAAAGCAAAGGTCTCGAACTGATTCATTCATTCATACATGAAGAAGGGCTTTTAAACAAAACAAGTATTCACGTTTTAGTTGATCGTATCAAGTATTTTTACAAATAAAGATTTGATATATATAGAAATTAATAACAAAGATGTCAACTATGATTCTTCAAATGTTATTTCTCCTCCTTTGTATGGTGAAACCTTTCGAAATCTAAGTATCATATCATATAGCCAGATATTACTGGTTATATCTGAATAAAAAAAAAGTATTTTGCAGCAATTATTGTGGAAAAATTATTTACCAAAGTCAGTAAAAAAAAGAGAGTTTTTTCTTTATAAAAAGTATATTATATTATTTTGAGGTCACAAGTAGACAAAAGTGTTGTAAGCAATCTAAACACGAAATGTGTTAGGCTAGAAATATGACACACTATTATGTGATTATGTTAATGTCGTCGGTATGGATATTTTGTTGTGTAAAAATTGTATAGAATTTTATGTCTTTATTTTCAAAACCTAGAATTGAAAATTTGCATTATTATGTTATGTAGTCATTTTTCAAAAGTAAATGGTTTTAAGATTTTGGCATAAAGCAAGCATGTGAAAACATGAAGTATCAAACAAATCAACATAACGTCATAATTAATTAAGGTGGAAGATGTATAATAAATGTAAAAGGAGACTCTTGATTTGGTCCATTGATCGCATCGTATAACTAAAAATTCATTAATCGATAAAATACTAAATCACACATTGTTTGGACAATATAAAGTGTACTAATCTCTTTTATCTTAGGTCTTAGTACCTTCTCATAAGTAAACAAGTTTTCATTTCTTAGTATATCAACGTTAAAATATATAATTTTTTTGAATAATTTAATTTCAAATATATAATTTTTTTGAATAATTTAAAATATTAATTTCAAATAATTTATAGAACTGAATATTGGAAAGTTTCAACAGAAAAAAAGAAGTTAATATTTTAAAATATATAAACATTTTATCTTGATTAAAAGACGGTTTTTGACAGCACCTTGAATTCGTTTAACCCAAGTGAGAATAGTCTTTGAAACACACCATGAGGCATGAACCGATCGTTTCAAATGAAGACGTTAATGTAAGATTAATTAATCATGTTACGTTTAAAACGTTAGCTTAATTTAACTAACAACGTTACATTTAAACTATGTGTTAACTCTTATTATATACAAAATAAAACAAAACCACTAAGATTAGTAACGCCGACACTTCTTTATAAGATAATTAAAATTAAAAATTTGTATAACATACATGTGATTTTCTAACATTCCGAAATAGTTTTCACAAGCTAATTCATATAACATCAAAAAAAATTATCTTTTTAAACACACATATTATAATACGAAACTAAATTACTTATAAAAAAATACGATAATAACATAATTAACAATTTAGAATACGTCAAAAATAATAATAACTTATTAAACTCATCTTTATTCTATATGAGTTAACTAATCAAGAACATATATTTAGAGCATATATTAATTATTGTTGTTACACAAAGTCACAAACCCTACATAACAAATTAAAACACAAAAAAAAACAATTTAAAAATATTAAAACCATCAAATTTGAAAAAGATCAAAGTTTAATTATCTTATAAAACACATAATAGACTTAATTAAGTATTTTACTGCATTTATCTTTAATCCATTTGAAGCTTTTCCTCAAAGAACCTTTAAGCTTACCTTCAACAGTATAAGCTCTATAACTCACAACTCTCTTCTTCCTTTGTAAATCTGGATCCACAAATCCCCATGAAGATGATGAAGATGATCTTCCTTTCTTCGGATTCGGATCTTCAGGTATCCGGGTCGGGTAATCTGTGTAAGAAGTGCTGTAAGACCTGAGATCTTGCATACCATTAGCACTAAATGAATCTGGACCGTTGGATCTTTGGTGGGAGTATTGTTGAAGGTTTGATGTTCTTCCATCACCGTACGATCTAGATCTGAAGTCTTCCATTTTGGTTAAGACAGAAGAAGAAGTGATGGTGGGAGGTTTTGTAATAATGTCGACGAATGGTTTTTGTTTTGTTTTGTTTCTTTTACGAGAAGTAAAGAATCTTTTGTTTTTATTTATGTATTTTTATATAGTTTAAATAAATATGTTCAGGAGTTTTGTCAAAGAGTGTATATATATATAGCCAAATTGGGAAGTTATTTTTATATATTTACTATTATATATTTATGATAATGTGAACCCCAAAAATGTCACTGCATATTTTTTTTCTTCTAATTTTGGCTTTATAAATTACTTTATATTTTACAACTGAAAATCTATTCTTCTTGAAAATATATAGTTCAAATATAATTGCAAGAGAAATGAAACTAATAAATAATCACTCTCTTAGAGTACTTTTTTGTTGTTTCATAAATCTTGATTTTATATATTTTGATTAATATAATATTAGTTTAAAACTAAGTAATAAATGTGATTTTTAGAAACAGAGAGAAGTAATTTATATTTTTTTCTATTTCACAAAATATGTTACTTAACCTTTTTCACACTTATTAAAAAAATACTAGATTTTATATTACTTAACTAATTTATAATTTATAAAAATAGTACTATACAAACTCTGTTTTGTCAAAAAAAAAAGTCTACTAAATACCTAAAATTTAAAATAGTAGTATTAATTAGAGACTGCCAAGTCAACCATGAGGCACTGAGTCAGAGGCAGCTGTCTCCGAGTCGGTGGAACTTAACATTTAATTCCTTCCAACTGAATTTCTCTGTCTGACCAATTGCTCCACGTGATCATCACGTGATCCATTTCTATCCTTTTCAACGAAAATATATAAATAACTTCGATTTGAATTTCATGCACAATGTGAAATGTTTATATAAACACGTTCTTGAGGCTGTTTGTTTCAGATCTCCATCGATGGAGATGAAAATTGATGTTTATTTAGTGATAAAAATTGTTTATCAAGATAAATTCATTTAGATGGATCACTTGGATGAATTTAAAAATTTAGTTTAAATTTTAGAAACAATTTGGATGATCTAAATTGGACCATTTGGATAGAGATGATTCATCCAAAATTATAAAAAATTAACATTTAGTTAATTTTGTTTTATTTACTAGTTTAAATTTTATAAATATTGATATATTTACTATATATTATATATTTTTTATATTTTTGGTAAAAAATAAAATTTCACAATTTTGATATTAACTACATAATTATGCAATTTTGATAATTTTGATTTTGGTAAAAATCGGATTTTGTAGTTTCTGGCAAAAATGAGATTTTAAAGTATTAGCCAAAAATGAAATTCAGTAGTTTTATCCGTATAATTATAATTTTGTGTTTTTTTCGACTAGAATATAAATTTTACGGTTTTGGCGAAAAATATGATTTTTCTTTTTTTCAGCCAAAATTGAGATTTTATTTGTATAAAAATATAATTTAGAAATTTAGAAATTTGACATGAAACTGTAATTTTACAGTTTTTCCGCAAATATAAGTTTTTACAGTTTTGGTGGAAATATATTTATAGATTTATTAATTTTTGACGAAAAATGTAATTATTATACATTTTTCTTCCTCCAAAATTAGAGATTTTATCGTTTTCAAATAAATACCATTATGAAATTTTGCGTTGGAAAAATTTATCCAAATGAGTCATTATAATGATAAGTTTTTATCACAAGATAAACAGTAATTTATATATTTTTTCAAATAGTTTATCTAGATGAAAAACAAAAAAAATCAATAATTATAAACAGCATTCTAATGAATTATTGAGATGAGTTATTTAAATAAATTATTTAGAAGAAAATAGTAAATGAACAACCAAACATGTTCCAACATGTAAATGATCTTTCCTAATGAGACATTTAAATGAACTATTTAAATGGAAATAATAAATGAAACACCAAACATGACCCTTATATATATAAATTTTAATTTGTACAAATTGTGAAGTATTTTAAGATTAACTAAACCGCGAGTCAATTATTTAATATAAATTAATATTTTTATTTATTTATTTATATATATTTTGTTTGTTTAATTTTTATTGCTATATTTTATTTCATGATTGTTTGTAACTTCTATAGTATTAAAATTAAAATAGAATGAGTTACATAAAAAACTAAATTAAAATATTTCATTATGTATGAATTTTTGATAATTTTATTATTTATTTATGTTATAAAATTTATTTATTTTAAGATATCTATAATGTTTGATTTTAAATAAACACATTATATGAAGGTTAATTGGATTTTTGATATATTAAATCTTAATTATTAAAGGGCAATTCTCAAAAATACCATCAAATTAACTTTAATTTCTACAAATACCATTAAAATTAATTTAAGACAAAATTATCATTTAATAATTCAATTGAATTAAAAATTAGATTATATTTTTGAGAAATTACACAAACCCAAACAATAAATATTAAACTCAACCACTAAATACTCAATCCAAATAATAAAAAAACTAAACTCAACCACTAAATACTCAACTCTAACATTAAATTAAAAATATAATTTTAATAAAAAATGATATTTATGTCTAATTAAAGAATATAATGTAATTTTATCCTAAAAATTATAAATGGTGGTATTAGAAGGAATTACTCTTATATAAATTACTAGATAAAAATGATATAATTTATCTATTTGGATAAAAAAAAATTCTTCACGTAACATCTATCATAAACCTGAATTTTATTAGATTATCCAATAGCAAAAACAAAAATTATTCAAGTTAGATTACTAATTTCTGGATACTTAGTTGTTTTTCAAGTAAAATATAAATCTGATCCGAAACATACATGTACATACATCAACATCCAATAAAAAAAAATTGAGCAAATTCGAACGTACTGTAAATCTTATTTTTGGTTTATATATTAATTTATAACTAATTGATTGAATAAATTAAGTAAGTTTTCTTATTCGAAAACTAAATCTAAAATATATTTACTAACTAAATAAATTTTTTGAAAACATACTAATTTGTGAATATTTAACAAATATTAAATGAGTTTTATCGTATATTGTATATGTATATTCAAAAGTTAATTTATATAAAAAATATATTTAATTTGTGATTTAGATATTAAATACATATTTTCTTTCCAAATTTAAGCTAATAGGTAATTTTTATATAAATTTATTTATATATATATATACTCTTCAAAATTATTTTAAAAAATTTAAATTAACATATTTTTTGCATAACTAAAAGTTAAATTACAAATTTTGTTATTATTCATATAATAAATATTTTAAATATTAAATTTACATCTAAAAAAAATTTATTTACATCTAAACAAAAAAAAATTTATTTACCTTTAAATTTTTTTTTTATGTTTATTATATTTCTATATCTAAACAAATAAAAAAAAGTATCCACATATTGATCATATCATTTTTACATATTTACTTTCCCAAAAATTAACTAAGCAAATTTTTTATTGTATATTTATCAGTATATGTTTTCCAAATGTTAATATTCATAAGTCAAATATCCAAAATATTAAATTTACATCAAAATAGAAAATTTCATTTGAATACTTTTTATTAGTGTTCAATATATTTATAAATATATATCTAATCAAAAAACTTCCTAAATATTAATCATAATTTTTCTTTGCATATTTACTTTTCAAATCAGAAAAAAAAAATTATATTCTATATGAATTAGTTTTTGAATATACAAATACGATATACAATAAAACTCAATTAGTATATGCTAAATGTTCACAAATCAGTAATTTTTTCAAAAATATAATTGAGTCAAAATTTGAATACATTGTTTGGTTAGTTTAAAATTAGATATATAAGTAATTATATATGAAAATTAATTAAATGTAAATTTTTTCTTTAGATACAAATTTTGATATTTATAATGTTTGGTTACAGGAATAAGTACAAAATATAATTTGTACTTTAATTTTAATAAGTTAGTAGAATAGAATAATCTATATATATAAAGTTCCTAAGAGACTCTCTTCTCATGCTGCCACCTCATCTCTCAAATGTCTAATATTGTGACACATAAGCAATCATTTGACTATTTTTAAATTATTTATTTAATTAAATTATCATAATAATTACACTTTAATTTTCATACTAACTAACATTAATTGATACAATAATTGGATAAGAATTTGAAAAGTCTTTTATTCATAGAAATGATCCAATTTAATAATTATAGTATTATTAGATTTACATATGAATAAATTATATTATTGATATATAGATTATCTATGAACTATTAAGCAGATAATTATTTAATTTTAAATAAAAATTATAATATGAATAATTGTGATTTTTATTTAAGAATTTCTCTTTCATATTATAATTGAATTTTTGATATTCATTTTAAATAATACATGCTTATATACATCNGAAAAAAAATTTTTATTAACAATTAAATATTTTAAAAAGTTCTAAAAACTTGAATAAAAAATTTACAAATAATAATTGATATATGAAAATACATGTTATTAAAGGTAAACAAACGAGATTTCGGGACGGGATTTTACGGAAATTGGAATGATACTGAAATTCGGAAGTATAAAAATAGGTCTATCGATCGGTGATAATACATTGGACAATGGATCGGTGAGATTTCATAGGATTTCTTAGTTAAAAAAATAAAAATAAAAATCTCATATTTTTAAGAGAGATTTCAGAGAATTTTATAACATAATTTCAAATTCAACCAAATCATCTCAAATAACATTAGAAATCAAATCTCTTCAAATGCTCATTTCAATATCTCTCTCTAAGAGTATTGGAAAAGAGTTTGTAATTCAGAGTATTAGGAACTAACTTATCTTCTACATCTACATGTAATCTAAACCAGTTAGCCACACACTGCAATAATTGTTAATACTAAAAATAAATGGTAAATTTTGTTTTTATTATTTAACCAAACTAAATATAGTTTTTCTCTATCTAATAAAAGATTTAATGATATTTTAATAAAAACAAATATATAAACAACTAAACCATATCTAAAGTCAATAAACCTAAACCTGAACAATTTAATCTAAATATCACTACAATGTATTACACATAATTAATATATCTATAGTATTATTTACATAAGTTTATAAAAATCAGTACTCTTAATTTTAATATCAATATTAATTGTATTTTCTATTTTTTTAACAAAAATATTGAAAGAGTTTATTTTTATTATATAAACAAAATATTTTTAATAATATATTAATAATAAAAGTTAAATAAATTTTAAATAAAACTCTGTCCGAAAGGCGGGTCACCTGCTAGTCTATATA
>KE157886.1:0-30791 GCA_000411055.1 Leavenworthia alabamica
ACCACACTTATGGAGTAAGTGGCTACCTTTAGCCGAATACTGGTACAATACTAGCTATCATTCAACAATTAAGATGACACCTTATGAGGCACTCTATGGCCAACCACCACCACAACATCTACCTTACTTACCCGGTGAGTCCAAAGTGGATATGGTGGATAGAGGATTGTAAGAGAGGGAGAAGATGATACAGGTTTTGCAACTTCATTTGATGAGAGCCCAAAATCGAATGGAATTTTTTGCAAACCGAAGAAGATCTGA
This sequence comes from Leavenworthia alabamica, assembly GCA_000411055.1. NCBI lineage: Eukaryota > Viridiplantae > Streptophyta > Magnoliopsida > Brassicales > Brassicaceae > Leavenworthia > Leavenworthia alabamica. The sequence goes on from KE157886.1 coordinate 262, forward strand.
GCGCGAGCTGGAGATAGGCGATTATGTCTTTTTAAAGCTACAGCCCTATCGCCAAAATTCAGTGGTGAGGCGCCACAACCAGAAGCTTTCTCCGAAATACTATGGCCCATACAAGGTGATTGATCGTTGCGGTAAAGTAGCTTACAAGTTGGAGCTTCCTAAGGGCTGCTTAATTCACCCAGTTTTTCATGTCTCACAATTGAAGTTGCGTGTTGGTACTACGAGGACTGTGTCTGAGCTACCTGCAGTGATAACTGATGTTTTAAGCAGAGAACCAGAAAGTATTCTCCAAAGAAAAATGGTGCGTCGGCATGGGAGAGCAGCAACTATGGTTTTAATCAAATGGACAAACGAAACAGAAGAGGAGGCTACTTGGGAACTTCTTTTTGATTTACAGAAGAAGTATCCATCGTTTGATACTCAACCTTGAGGACAAGGTTGTTGAAGGAGGGAGATTTGTTATGGGATTGAAGATTGATGCAGAGTTACGTGAAGCAGAGCATGACAATTGATATTGGTTAATTGGAGCTGGTTTATTCTATTGGTTTATTTAATTATGGTTTTGTTGTTTTATTTAATTATGGTTTTGTTAACCAAACCTATATAGAACCAATTGGTCGTAGGGTTTTGGATTCATTCAGAATTATTATCAATTTACGCTTGCAGCGTTTTCTTCTTAGTCTCTAAACTCTCTCAACTGTTACATCGTTCATTAGCTCTAAGGTTCTATTTCTAAGCTTAAATCTTTGGTTATTGAATAGTTCTTCTTGTGCTTTAAGTAGCATTAGTTGAAAGTTCTATCCGTTACTTATTATTCACGTTATCTCTATTAAAAAACTACTTCCAGAATAGGACGATCAGTTAGTGTTCGCTCTCTGCGATTAAGAATCTCGAATGAATAAATTTTGAAAAAAGTGAGCCCAATATGAATCATACGATCCTCGTACTTTAACCATTCTTTGTTGAAGAACTAGCCTATAATAATGATAGTTTTAATAACGGGAGTAGCTTCCCTATATAGATTTTGTTGTTCCCAACTTTGAATGCAAATCTATATGTCATTTGGACTTGAATTTGGAAACTAAGTTGAGTTTTTGTACGGATTTAGAAAACCATATATTGAAATCAACAATCATAGAATGAAGATGAACAAAGACGTGTAATTGTATCGGAGTCATTGATGGTTGTGGGAGTATAAAAACATAAGGGATCATCACCTGAGACAATTGCCTCTAGATGGTGTCACAAGGTCTAACTTTGGTACAATAAAATAAACAATCAAAGAGGGAAACAAACTTTTGGTTGTGAAATTCATGATTGTTTATGATTAGACGAGTGGAGACAAATGGATCAGCCTCTCGGTTTGTGGAGACGAGGCCGATTGCAGAAGATCCGGCCATTTGCTCTCACTAGTGCTGCCATGCCCACACAAATGCCCGTCCACAGCAATGAGAAGAACAAATGCTTGTGCTTGTAATCACTCCCAGCTGCTCAGCATTTTACAGAGTTTCAGATTAAGCTTGAAATACAAATATAACCATCCAGTAAAAGAAAGATCAGACTTTACCTTGTTTCAGAGACATTGTTGCAAACCAGAAACTGAGCAGAACCACCGCCAATGCCACTGGGAAGTTCTGTGAAATCAAAGTATTTGGTTAATAGAGTGGAATTGTTTATAAGCTGAGAAAATTTAGTGGGCGTAGTTTTAAAGTTAATCAATGAATGCTTACGGCTATAGCCTCCAGACCTCCCTTTTGAGGCACAGGAGTCATGTCTCTGCTCACAGCAACTATGTAGTGTCCTTGCAGGAGATCAATCGCATCCTATGAGACAAACCCAAAAGTAACAAGAGTCAGGAAAGATTCCAGTGTCATGAGTAAGAAGTAGTCGCACATGATTCTAAATTATCACAACTGAACAATAATAGATGATGCAAGTATAGTTTACTGAGAATGAAAAGCCACCGACCTGCTTAGTTCCATCAGCAAAGTTATTTAGATAATAGCGTACGAGGGAGCTCCAACCATCTTTAAGGACACCATTGGCAGTCCGGTGTCCATACCTAGAATTGAGCCCGTTAGAGACAAATTAAATGGCATGTTGAGTAAGTCTAAAAATACACTTCCTTCTATTTCCTTATAGCCATGACTTCAGACCCGAAATTAAACATATGGCAATGTACCTAACGAAATCTCCTTTAAGTGCAGGAGTACCAGAATACTGAATGCTGATGTCATCACCATGATTAGCCCATACTGAAAGGTAAAATCACACACGAAACATGTATAAACTGGAAGTTTTACATCTTAAGTACTGCAATATCAGATTTCCAACAAAGATCAAAGACTGACGTATTTTATAGTGTTCGTCAAAATTCTGATGTGAGCTTATGGTTTCTTCAGCGCCAAAAACACCGATCCTTTTGAGTTGAAGCTCTAACATCTTTCGACCTATCATGCTCTGTAATTGGAAGGAAGTATGTGGCATGAATGAGCAAAGGATGAGGAGATGAGGGCAGCATCAATATATTATTATGAGTTATGACTAACCTGAGTGACATTTGTACGGTCTAAGCAATCTATGCAGTTTGTTCGGACAATACCAAGCTGCTCCTTCATTTTCTCACCCTTTTCATTAGACAGAAAGTACCTATGTAATTCAGAGAATGCAAAATGACATGTCAATTTTTCTATATAACTATTCATATTTCAAAATTACATCACTAGAAATATCTAAAAGACCTTCTTACCCATTTTTTTCGAGAAAACCCTCTATCTGCTCATACAGAACTGATAAGCGTTCAAAATGAATATGCCCACAGATTTGATGGAAATCAAAGTGCAGGTATCTACAAGATAAGGCCCCTCCGTTAGTGAGTTGGAGACAGTAAGCAAACTGTCTAAGAAGCACATAAACATTAGACGAACAGATCAACTACCTTATATCATCCCCAGTAATCTCCTGCATAATACTACCATATTTCTCGCATAAGCGCCCCTCACCGCCATGCTGATTAGAGAGAAGCATTGACGAATAAAATTTTGTAGTATATCTATGCAATGTACTTAATTTAAAGACCAAAATGAGCTCACAAACATGAGGTGTACCACATTTTGAGTCACATAACTCCACAATATTTAGGTTAATACGAAAGAATATGTACCTTATTAACAAGATCAACTGCCAATACTGATCCATATTTTTTACTTAGATCCAAAAAGTGACGCTCAGCTGTCCGTGTCTGCGAAAGAAGCACCCAATGTGGTTACTTAGAAGAGGTATGTACTAAAAAAGAAAATGATTAATTAGAAATTAGTACTCACAGCATCTTCAGGTTGGACAATCTCAAACTTAGGTTTGTACGTCAAATCCACAATTTGTTCCCATATAAACGGCATGGATCCTCTGACCTGCCAATGTAGGAGGTAAAAGAACATTAAGAATTCAATCATGGATACTTCAGTCTTTAAAAAGTTTATATGCGAAAAAGGCAAGTGAAAAAATACATCTATAAAAATGAGATTTCACAATATGCAAGCATGTAAAAAGCACCTGAACAAATGATGATGAATATCCATTCATTTGTAAGATTTGCTCAGTTTCCACAAAATTAGCAACATAGCCATCAGGGTCCGCTCCTCTTCGCCACATTCGTGTACCTTGTAAAGGATCCAAGATATGAGGGAAGACATAATCACAACACAACTAATCATCAAAAGTTACTGCAATGAAGGACATGTGTTTCTCCTATCTATCTAGAAAAATAAACTGAAACTGATGTTAAGGTGCCAACCATCGTGCTTTCCTATTCTAAAAACAAACCGTTGTGCTTTACTATTATAAAAACCAGTCCCATCAGGTTCTGTCAATATCTGAAAGTTCTGCTATAATTGTCTAGTAATAAAGATTCTAGTAGTCAAACAAGCAACACAAGTCCCATAGACCTACTTACACATTTACGTTAGGCAATAATAAAATAAAACCTTTCAAAACTTATTCAAAAACTTGAATCTAAGTATAACAGGTAAATGGCACATAAAGATATGTACCGTTTCTCCTAGTGCATCTTCTTGCAATCAGAGTAATGTCAACAATATCTCTTCCAATGGCTGTTTCAAAACTGTTAAAGCGTGCTTAAGGGTCAAGGAAAGATTCATTTTATAATAAATGTAACTGAAGAGGAAACAGAAGAAAAAGAAAGTGAAACAACTGATAACAAAAGGATATTCCCTTGAATTACTGGAAGCAAGAACTGATCAAGCTGCAAATTTATGACAACATAAGAACAAATATAAGATATTCTGTAAGTACAAAAACAAGGGGATGTGGTAATTTAAAGAACCTCAGGGATACACACACCTTATTATCAATTAGAACTTCCAACATGTAATTGTTCCAAAGAAACCTCTGCTCAGCCTGACATAAATGAAGGCAACATTAGAAATTAGTTTCGGTTCAGCCACAAACAGGCAACAAGGAAAGACTAATTAATGCTTCCAAAGAAGTTTGATAAATTTCACAAGAGTAACTATATGCTCTCACCTGTCTCCACAGAGGAAGTGACTTAGACTCCGTACCCAAATCATGCAAGCGTTGTGAGCTGAAATAAATAAAAAAAAGGATCAAACTAAAGGAAAATAACAACTGAATCTCTTCAATGTAACACGTCAAATATTTCTATATATCATTTTGTGCATGTCTTAGGAAAGTACTACAACATACCAAATTAACAATATCATTGACTAAACATAGCATTATAAGTAAAAAAAAAAACAATTTACCTCAGTGTTAAGTTAACTTCATACGAGAAATATAGACCAGTTGTCCTCTCTGCGACGCTTAGCAACCTGGAGAACTCAGTCTCCATCTTTTTCTGTCGTACGTAGTACAATGCTTTGAGATTTGGAGAACCATCATTACTACTAATAATATATTCAACAAAAATCTGGCGCACAGGGAGGTTTACCTGTTCTTCAGGTGAGTTTTTAAGTGAATGATCACAAGGAAGAACCTTAAGCGATGTAATTTTGAATATAGGATGGCCTAGAAACAACCCAACACGTTGACTCTCTGTTACAACCACTAAGTATGATCCTGAAGTGAAAGAAATACACAAAATCTAATCATTCTCGGATAGGTTTCAGATCTAAAAGACAATAGTATTCCCCATGATAATTGTTTTGTTAACCTGCAAGAAGCTTCAACATCCCAACCACACCAAAAATAGAACGAAGCTTTGGTACACGCAATGAATTGCATTCAGGGACTTGATCTAAGCAGAGTATACAAAACGAAAGAGAATCAGAGATCATAGATCAAAGAAAGGAATCCAAACAAAATTGCTGAAAATATAAAACAAACCGATGAGCTTCATGGAAGCATCAACACGACTAATATCCAAACATGAAGCCCCTGAGCCATCAACTGGCTCGATGATATACTGATCGGGAAATTCCCATAAACGTAACCGGGAATGCAATTTGTTTCGAGAATCGACTGTCTCCATACTAAAATCAACAGAAGACAATTGAAATTTTCACAAATCGTAAGGGAAAGCTACGAAGAAAATATAATCCGTAAAACAATAAGCAACAAGGAAGATGATGGGAAGAAAGATCACCTGAGCTGAAGAGAGATCTGAAACTTGGCCGAGAAACTTGGGCAAATTGTGAGAGATGAATTGAATTATGGAGTTGCGTAGAACGTGCAATGATGAATGAACTCTGAATCTAATTAGTGGAAGACCACAAAATATACTTTTCCAGGCTTCTCAAAGGTCATCAGTTCGATTCCTACGTCTTACCATTTATTATATATATGCTTTTGATATTTTACAGTGTTAAAACTCAATGCAATCACTTGGTCTCTTCTTTGCAATTATTTATTATTTATTCTCAACAAATTTAAAAACAAAATCATCACACTATAAATAAATATGCTTCATTTTTTTATACATATATCACTATATCATTATTTGTATAACTTAAAATGTTTCAAAGCTTCTTCTGTGCAGGATATTTCAGGAGATTGAGCCGTGTAATCTGTGAACGCATGAGACTCCCACAATAGAGATAGTTCCCAATCTTGACACCGGTGGTTAAGTGAGAGTTTCTTTGATCATGGTAGTATGCGATTGGATTCCCACCCAAATCCACTTGCATAACCCCAGCATTCTCCATAATCATAGGTTCATAGCCGTACTTAGCCGCCATAGCCGTGAGTTTTCTCAAAAATGGGTATTTCATCGACAGCTTCCACAACGTTGTTACTCCCTATTTACAACAACAGTGAATAATTAAAAAGATGATCTCATCATTGAGTTGGTTTAGGTCTATGGTTTAATGATCTTATGTCAAATGGTTAAATACTATTCCCTAAACAAAGACGAATCAGAAATGTACACGCTACATAACCGAGACCTAAACCAACTCATTGTATCATAAATTCGAAGAAGGATTTGAATTTGTATAAATACCGAAGGCATTGCAATCCAGTAATGTCCATCTCCGTCGTACCGAATGTTATCTGGATAACCTGGTAAGTCTTGAATGAACACTTCCACACGCCCTCCATCGATGTAATACTTGCTGCATCTTCTTCTGAGAACATCAAGAAGACAGCTTTAGATTAATTTCAATATGTACAGAGAAGAGACAAGAGAGAGTTAGAGAGATGGAGAGAGACATGGGGGTTTCACAGAAGATGAGATGGGTTTGATCAGGAGACATGGATACACCATTAGCGAAGTAAAGGTCTCTAAGAAGGACACGTGTTACTCGTGTGATGGGATCAAAACTAATGAGACGTCCGTGTGGTTTGCCTTCCAAGATATCAAAATTAAACTGATGAAGACTGTATTTATAAGAACCATCACTGAAATAAATAACGCCGTTATCTGCAACGGCAACTGCATCTGTCAGTTTCATTCTAACGCCTTCCGCTTCCTCTGTCAATAACTCCGTCTTCTTTCCGTCACCACTTATGTTCAACAGTCCCTATATACACAGACGCAAAAGTCAACGTAACTTTGAGACTTTTCAAAATTCGATTTCAAAAATACACGCATCGATTGAACCTTATATGCATCTGCGACAATGACTTCGCCGTGGATTCCGAAGGCAATACCTAGTGGTCTGCCTCCGGTATTGACCCAGTTCTCTACAACTGAGTCATTAGCTGAGTCGTGGACACTGACTCGTTTCACCCATCCATCTACACAGCCAGTATAGATAAGACCAGAGTCTTGATGGTAGGCGATATCTTCGGGGCTGTTGAGAAGACCGGAGCCTATAAACTCACCACCGGTGAGAAACTGATCGTTCAAAAGAGGCGGGATTGAATAATTAGAGAAGACGAGCGAGTCAGCTGGAAAATGAGCTGGGTCGAAGGTCTCGAGTTGGTATAGAACGATAGAGATGAGTAAAGGGACGGTGATGGAGAAGAAGATTAAACGAGAGGAGAAGAGTAGAGACATTGGTGGAAGATTGGGTATCTGGGAAAAAATTGGTGAATCATATATCTATTATATAAAAACATAGGTGACATATATCAATATTATAACTCACAAAATTACAACATGTGTTTTAATATTTTAAATTTTGTTAAATAACTAATAAATATTATTAAATGAAAATTAAAATTTTACATAAAATATATTATTACAAATTATTTTAAAATAAATATAAATTAAATTAAATACAAATAAATATTTAAATTTTTATATATATGTTAAAATATTTATTATATAAAATTTGGTAATTTTTATTATAGCATGATATTTTAACATATATTAAATAAATAATCAATATTATTAAATTAAAAATCAAAATTATATAAATGATTGTTAAAAATTATCTTAAAATAATGGTAAATTAAATTAAATATAATAAATTATTAATAATTTATATCTATTTGTTAAACATTTTATTATATAAAATTTAATTANGAGATTATATTATATTTTAGAAATTCACTAACTTATTATAATTTTGTATTATTTTAAAAATAAATTATATTTTTATGGATTACAAAATATTTATATTGTATTTTATATTGTTTTTTTTGTAAATCCGTTGCCATAAATTATCTAATAATAAAATAAATATTAAGACAAAAAATGAAACAAGTTTATTGATGATGAAATCGAAGTCAGTCACTGAATGACAATTTGTCCGTAGTACGATGTTACGTTAAAGTAACCCATTCGAATTCGATAGTTAAATCTCATGGGCTTTAACTATATTCACAATAGGCTCAATAATGTACAATAATTGGGCCTATAATATCACATCCGGTTATTAATATGTTGAATAACGTTGAGACCAGTTCTAGATGGATAATGTTTCAAAAGTCTATAATTGATAAACACAACATAACATGAACAAACTGACTTAGTTTTCTGATGAATCAATTCTGCATGGTTGTTATTCATACACTATATTAACATCACCATTCATTCTACTTCTCATAGACAACGACGAAATTACATTCCGTGGCACTGACTTGATGTTCAAATCTTCTTTTGTGCGGGATATTTCAAGAGATCAAGTCTGATAATGTAAGAACACAAGAGGTTCCCACAATAAAGATGGTTACCAATCTTGACTCCACTTGTTATGTGAGAAAATGGATGATCATGGTACAATGCAATGGCATTCCCATCCAAATCCACCTGCATAATCCCTGCATTTTTCATAAACATAAGTTCCAAACCATACTTAGTCGCCATTGCTATGAGTTTCCTCAGTAACGGGTATTTCATCGCGAGTGTCCTCGTCTTAGTAACTCCCTATGTGTTTCACAATAGTTATTTAAAAAAATAACATAAAAAGCTCATAGAATATATTAAATTGGTATAGTAGAATTAAGTACCGAAACCAATGCAATCCAATAATGTCCATCTCCATCGTACCGGATATTATCTGGATAACCGGGTAAACCATGAATGAAAACCTCCACACGCTCTTCATTAATATAATACTTACTACATCTTCTCCTAAAATATATATAACATATTTATTATATTTCATTAATATAAGTCATGTTTATATTATTCACATACATGACGGTTTCACAGAAGACGAGATGAGTTTGATCAGGAGATATGGTTATGCCATTAGCGAAGTAGATATCTTTGAGAATGACACGTGTAACTCGTGTGATAGGGTCAAAGCTTATTAGACGGCCGTGTGGTTTGCCTTCCAAGAAATCAAAGGCGTATTGATTGATATTGTATTTATAAGAAGCATCAGTGAAATACAAAACGCCGTTTTCTGCAACGATTACTGCATCCGTCAGTTTAAATTTAACGCCTTCCGCTTCATCCGTTAACAGTTCCGTCTTCTTTCCGTTATCACTTATGTTCAACAATCCCTACACAGAACAAAAAAATAAAATCAATCATTGATTCTCTCTTACCTGAAATTTTGAAAATTCGATTCAAGCACCGGGACCTTGTTTGCGTCCGCGACAATGACTTCGCCGTGAAGTCCGAAAGCAATACCAAGTGGTCTACCGCCGGTATTAACCCAATCCTTTACGACTGAGTCATTAGCTGAGTCGTGGATACTGACTCGTTTCACCCATCCATCTACACAACCAGTATAAATGAGACCAGTGTCTTTATGGTATGCGATATCTTCGGGGTTATTGAGAAGACCTACGCCGATAAACTCAGCTCCTGTTAGAAATCTGTCGTTGAGAAGCGGAGGGATTGAAGTAGTTGAGGAGATGAGTGACTCAGCGGGAAACGGAGCTGGATCGAATGAGTCAAGTTTGTAGAGAACGATAGAGACGAAGAAAGGGAAGATAATGGAGAAAAAGAGAAGACGTGTGGAGAAGAACACAGGCATTGTACAAAGAGTGAGTTTGTGAACAATGGTGAACACTGAAACTTTGAGTGATCATCATAGAGATAACAACACGTTTGATTGATGTTGCCATCGCAAAACACTTTATGTAACCCATTCGATAGTCTATTTAAATCTGGCCCAGTATTGTATGGACTTGGTTTCCTTAGAACAAAGTGTAATATCTGGGCCTGGATCATTAGGCCCATTTTTAAAAGTGGATTTTTTTTTTATTGTTTGGTTTTCATTGAATGTGTAGATTGACATTGTGAGGAGGTTCAATGTATCAAATTCAATGAAGATCTTTTGTGCGAAACGTACAACTTCTAAGATTCCCCGTACATGTTCTCTTTTGCAAATAAACAACTTTAACATATAGTCATAACATTTTTTAACACAGACAAGCCATTATATTGTTTCATAATCTTGTATCTCTCCCTCGACAATGTTTTCTAAATTGATCATGAATCCAGTGACAGCCTTGAAGCACTCGATCAAAGTTGGAAAAAGAAATTATAATTAAACGTCTTTGATTAGGTGAAGCAACGTACAGAACATTGAATAGCGCAGTTGTATAATGATGATTAAGAATTTTGTAAATACAGTTAATTAATTAATTTTGATAATGTTACGAATTCTATTAGCTACTAGTGTGTTCGAGAATTGTCATGCTAGCACAAATAAACACACAAAAGAAGATGAATATTCTAGAGTTTCAAATCATTATTAGCCTACTTAGATTATCGTTTGACCCGATCATTTAGTTGGCTGCAAACTTACTTATTCTCTCATCGAAGAAAAATCCGAATATTTTGTAGCATTGGTCATTAGACCCGGGCCAATATTGTGTGGCCTAAATCATTAGACCCGGACCTAGTTTTGACAGCGAATGATGTGTTGATTGACGACACTTGTGACTTTGTGAGTCTTTGCAACGAGGTTCAATGTATCAAATTCCGTGAAGATCTTTTGTCTGAAACGTACAACTTGTAAAATCTCCCCGTACATTACATCTTCCCGTGATTTAGCGTTAGATCATATACATACGATCCACAATGATCCTTTATTTCTAAATAAACAAATTTAATCAAATAACAAATCTCCTATAACGGAGACAAACCATTGTCTTAATTCATAATCTGTCCCTCTCACTCTACAATGTTTCCAATTAATCATGAATCCCATGACAGCCTCGAACCACTCATCCAAACTTTCTAAAAAATAAAAAATAATAAAACGTAATCATGGGACAAAACATTGAACCGTCCACCTAAATTATAACCAACATTAAAATATGTATATTGTTGCGACATATTCTTCTTCAATCACGACAGTAAATTGACAAGTGGATGTATTCTAAAAAGGTCTGTGACTAATGTTTCCATGTCTCTTTCATCTGACAAGTCCACTCTTATCTCCGGCTTATCATAAAGGTAACATCTAGTTATGGCACTATCTATGGTCCTCCTCTAAGATCAGTTTCACGTTCAAAACATAGCATTCACTATCTCCATGTGCATCGTGGCTTAACTAAACATTCACTGTATATTTAATTAATATAATATCCCATGTTTCCTGCACATGCACTCACTCATATGTCTATATATATACTCAACGTCGATCTCTTCTTTATTCTCTTCATTAGAATCAAGAAACATGGCATTGTCTAAAACCAACCTTCACATGCCTATTAGATCTATAAGTTTACCATCAAGAACCCATCCTCCTAGTGCTAAATTTGAAGCTGCACTTTCTCAACTTCAGATCTGTCAAAACTCATCTGATTCACAAACTATTCATATCTCATTGCTTAACTTAGCTGAGCTTTACCATTCCCTCCACCAACTTAACCACTCTCTTCCCATATCACAAGCTGAACATTCTCTTGACGTGTCAACCACGTTACTAGACTCATGTGACGCAGCGAGAAACCTAATCATCACCCTCAGAGAACATCTCCTCAACCTTCAGTCTGCACTTAGGAGAAAAGAAAAATCCATGGAAGTTCAGATCAAAGAGTACTTTACCTTCAGGAAGAAGATCAAGAAAGAGACCAACAAGCTTATTCTTGGCCTTAAGAAGTTAGAAGGCTCTGAGATCACTGAGTTCGCTGTCTCTATCTTCCGTTCTCTTTTCATGTTTCTGTCGACAACAACAGCAATGAAGACAAGGACATGTTCTCTCAAGTTCGTCTCTAAGCTTATTGTTGGTGGTCGATCTTCTTCGTCAACAATGAGCGAGTTACATAATGTGGATGTGCTTCTACGTTCGGATAAAGATCACTCTAAGGAAGTGAAGAAGACATTGGAGATATTAGAAGAGAGAACAGAGGAACTTGAGGCAGCAGTTGATTCTCTTTTCAAGTCTCTTGTCCAATATAGAGTTTCTTTACTTAACATTCTTACAAAACACACATAGTTTATATATAGTTTAGTCTCTAATTGTACACAAAAACAAATATAGAAACGTTACATATTGTTACAATGAAGAAATTAGTGGATTCATTGTAATTTTAATACGCTAAGTATAGCTTTTACCATAATCAAACACTACTTTCGTCCGTACTGTTACATGTATTATGACAAATTGATGACGTGTCAGTTTACTATTGGTTGAAGTATACTCCCCTCGTGCACATATTTTTTAAATAAATTTTGATACCACCAATTACCATCATGGTTTATTAAGATCTTTAATTTCGGATGGTGCAGTGATTTAATTAATAGCTAATTTGTAAATGAATTAAAAAGGGAGAGAGGAGTGGATCTTTGATTCCTCTTGTCCCTACACATTGACACATCCAACCGTTCTAGGTTAGTAACGAGGCCGACCCCATTCCAATTTTTATATCCTAGAACTCATATATTAGAGAATAATAAATAAATATTTATAAGATAACTAACATGTCTTAATATATATCATATAACTCAGTTTTTTGCATCCGGTGTAAATTATTGTTTTCATGACTTATATAATGCATGTATAAGCGGTAGTAAAAGATTTTTTTTAATTTCCAGCCTGGTGTGCATTATTCATATATATATATATATATATATATAATTAATAAATTTCAATATAAAATTAATATTTCACATGTTTCATTGTAATTGTATTATTCATATAAATTAAATACAAAATTATATTTGACATGTTAAATTATAGATGTTGTTTTAAGATTTTCATATATATATATATCAGAATAATATAAGTTTGTTTCTTAATTAAAGAAATTAAATTTACATGTGAGGAAACAGAAGTTATTTGAAATTATAAACGAAAGTTTAAATTAAATTACAGTGGAAGAATGGTCGTATATCAAAAGTTTGGTTTTACTTTTGTTTAACCAAAAACATAGACAAAACATGGGTATATCATTTTTAATTCTCTATAATAATAATTATATCTTACTTAATTCTCTATAATAATATCACGATATTATATTGTTGATATTTTATTGAAGTGGGGAAGAGACAGGCCGTAAGAGAGCTAGTTATGGAGGCGGCAACAGAGAGATGAGGTGATGGGGACAATGGCTCACTAATTATGGCAATTAGGTGGCCACCCAATTATTACACAATATGACAACATATAATGAACAGTAAGTGTAATGTTATTACTTAATAGTTGCTATATTTATGTAAGGGAGGGTCCATCCGAAGAGTAATTAACGTGACTTCACATGGTAGAGCAACTCCATCAGAAGTATCTCAATGAGTCTTTACATTTGTCGGTTCCATATACCTTGATCGATGCTTGAAATGAATGAAGGACCTTAATTTCAACTTGGTTCTATATATTTCTATATGTTTTTGTTAGATTAGTTATTAGTAGTTGAATATGTAAAAACACAACAAAAAAAATGGTTTGGGGTTTGACTTGTGTAGGGAGTTTAATATAGAGAAATTATATGTTTAATACATGCATGAGATCGAACAAATATCTCAAACAAAAATATCTTCTTGTTGTATACCAATAAAGTTGAAAATCTAAGAAAGTTGAGAAAAGAAAAAGTTACATATCCAAGTCACGGGAACATCTATTATGGAAAGCCTAATAGTTAGGATCCATAGATATTATTTGAGAGTTACGATATATAATGGAATGAGAATATCTAATCTAATATAATCATAGAGATGTAGTTGTATAGGCTGTACTTTGATAGTGACAAGTCAAGTTCATGAATTCAAATTAGTTTATATAAAGAAAGCGGTGCTATTGTGATTTATTATTAATTTAGTTTCATATGGAAATTTTCAACAAGTCACTCGTGCATAAGGTCCACTTTATATTATCCAACCACCACCTTTTGTATTATATCATATATAATTTCAGTTTTAATTATTTGGTTTTTAGATTATGTTATATCTTCCTTTTGATCATACAATATACGAGAGAATACTATTTTCATTAATTTAATAATTAGAATGTAATATCCATGCATGATCAAGAAGTATGTTGATGGGTCTTACTGATAATATCTTTGTGTTTATTCTTCTCGCCTAATTAAAAGATCTAAGTTGGTACGTACTACAATTATATTCTGATACAAAAGGAATAAAAAAATTAGTTATGAACATAATTTAAGACAAGACATTAGCAAATTAGGTACATGCATATAGATATGGCTAACTCTAACTAGTTGTATCTGTCTATATCAAAAATTTAATTAGAGAGGTATAAAAAGAAACATTAAGTAGGCTTTGATATAACTTTATCCTCTTCACGTGGCTTTTACAATCACAACTCTTAAAAAAATCTAACTCTCTAACTCTGCTTTGTCTCTATATATATTCACATTCTACTTCTCTTTAGCTAAAGCTCTCTCTCTCTCACTCTCTTGTCTCAATAACTTCATCAATGGCTGCTTCTTATCACGTCAGGTCTTCTAGCTTACCAGCTCGGTTACAACCACATGGCCTTAACCATATTCAACAACTTCTCAATAAGCTTCCTTCAGACAATAATAGTCTTTTACTTCTCTCAGATCTCTACGAGTCAGTCTCTCATCTCTTCAATGATTCACCTTCTTCATTACTACTCCCTTGTCACTCCTTCTTCACAGACCTTCTTGATCTCTCCCTTGTACACCTTGACTTGTGCTCCAAGCTAAGAGACATCACTTGCCGCATTAAGGACTGTCTCCGTGACCTCCGTTCTGCTTTTAGACGGAGGAGACACGGTGGAGATTCTACCATCCGCTGCCACGTCAAAGCATTTATCCGCTCTAGGAAAGCTGTTCATAAAGACATCGCTAAGCTACTCTCGTTGCTCAAACAAACAGAGCTTCCTTCATCTGAGTCCTCTCATCCCTTGATCACACTACTTCGACAATTTTGTTCCCAAGCATGTCTCTCCTTTAAGACAGTCTTGTTGTCCTTATCCACATCCGTACCAAAGCAAAGACCTTCAAGATTGGCCTTAGTCACCAAACTAGTGATCAAGAACGTTACTAGTACAAGTAGTCAAGTTCAGACCGGACTTAAAAACGAGTTTCAGATGATGGACGAAGAACTACATAGATTCAGCTCCGCTAAAGAGATTAAGAAGGAACGAGTCAAGTCAGTGATTACCAACTTAGACAACGTAGATGTAGCTGTTGAAGATCTTGAAGAGTCACTAGAAAGCTTATACAGGCGTATGATCCAAGCTAGAGTTTCTCTTTTGAATATACTCTCTTTGCATATATAATTTATTTCATTGGATTACATCTGTGTATACGACTTCATTCATAATTTAGAGAAAACATGTTAACCCTTTATAGATTCTGGACATTGAAAACAATGGAGGTCATTGTATATATAACATAACAAGTAAAAAACTTAGCAGCAACGACACTTTAACATATCTAAGGAAGTGAATGGTCTTGACTTATCCTCGATTTCAAAAGCAGTTGGAAGAGAGTCTAGATTATAGTTTCCGCAACAGACGCTATTAATGTTCTTTAGAATGCCTCTGCTAAAAGGATGCACTCGTTCCGGAATATTCCTGCAAACCACAACAGTTTAAGTATCACACAAACAAACAGATCCGTGCCATTAACTTGAAGAACTAAAGTTTCTCATTTGATTTTGGTTAAGCAAACTGATTTTTATTACTAGGTGATATAGAATGGTTTGAATACCTCATATAAGGAATACGTCTTCGTCTCACAAGTTCATAAGTGCTTTGATTTGTCAGAATTAGGTAGCTGCAAAGAAAAATTAGACAAATAAAATACAGAAACCAAACTAACAGCAAGTGTGTATATTCCCCACCTGTGAAAAAGCAGCAGAAGCAGAACAAAAATCAAGGAGATCACCAATATGACAAGCAACAGTATAGTAATTGCATTCTTCCACCTGTTTATAACAACCAAGTTTGAGCTGTAACAAGGCCTAAGAACAAATGGGCTAAAACACGAGGAGATGAAAAAAGTATTATACCAAGGCTTTGCTACGTTACTAAGGTAGTTGATGTATATTATGAGCGTCCAGATGCATAAGGCTGTCTCTTCACAGATGTACCACCTGATATTGAGCAATTACGTTTTTTTATTTTGAAAACCAAAAGTCTATCAAACTCATACCATCCAGCTTACATAGATGTATGAGTTCAGCTTTTGTTGGCTTACCAGAATTTAGAATGGTTTTTCTGGCCTATACATGTACCCAGCCAAACACAGTGATGATCAAACTGAAGAACACATCGATCACAATCATGACAATGTTTGGCTCTTGGAGGCTGCAAAGCATCACATGTTTCGAAAGAAAGGTTTACAGAGGACAAACTTGAACTAACAGGTAAAAGACAAGTTAACCAACTACAATGGCCAATGGAATCATACAAGTTTCAAATGTTACCTGCTCCAGATGACAATAGCCGCATGTCAAATTTCTGCAAGTTTGTAATAAAACAATTCAGTACAGTCCTTTCTACTAATAGTTACAAGTTAGAAGCTGATTCTTTAGGATTCACACAGAAGTAAGTGTTATATGTATACCTCAAGGATGTTCCTGGAGGATACAAGTCTAAAACCAACTTCCCCCAGGGCGATTGAATCCTTCTGCCACCTGAGGCTGGTTCTCCTTCCACATTAACAACTACATGCTCACTTCTCCTGGAAGCATGCTGTCTTTGCTTAAATAACAACACAATAGAAGTATAAACACAACAGCGACTAAGACACACTTAAGTAGAACCCACTTCCATCATTTTGTTTAACGTCTGTTTATTAATAGTAAGAAATCTTGGAATCAAGTAACCAAACTGTACCTCTCTCTTATCTTGGAATCATGATTACATTTAAAAACCCTAACAATATTAGAGACTCATAAAGATCTCCTAACTCTCCTATAGCCAAAAGGCTCTCTCAGTCTGTGTCTCAGCAAACAAACAGGTCATAAGAGCCTTACTTTATCATCCATCTCCTATTATTTAAAGTCTATCACACTTGCTCCATCAAAACCCATAGTGACTAAAATAAGAATTCTTACATTGACGTGGTAGGTAAGTTTCTGTACATTGCAGTAGTCTCGCAAACATCCCTCATTGCATCAACAACATACCTAATAGACAAGAAACAAAGGTCAAGTAGTGTATCTTTCAGTTGCAGAATAAAAAGATGAGACACATATAACAAAGGGCATGGATAAGAGTTAGATATATACCCAGGTGAAGAGCCAGATGTTACAAAGTACTGTATAAGTGTGACAGTAAACAACAACATATAAGAAGCCATGTACCTGTTAAGAGATTCACATAGTAAGAATTAAGCTCTTTAGAAAAAGCAGAGTGATTGAATAGTAACAGAGAGATGAGTAAACTACCATGGATCTCGTTTAGTTTTCTCTATGAAACCATCATCGTAAAAGAAGAGAAAACCAACGTAAGTAAGGTGTAGAGCTACTAAAGCTAATTTCAGAAGAATTGAAGATCTTCGAACTGGTAGGTGAAGAGAGGTTAAGATAATAATTAATTGGTTAGTGAATCATACCTCAACAATGGATTAAAAGAGGGAAATTGAGATAATTAAGGTTAAAATAAGGTAAATTGATACCAGGATCGGAGAGACAAGGAAGATTCATGAGAAACTGGTTTCGAGCTCGATCACTAGGTTGAAGGAAAGGGCCCATGGTTGACTCTCTCTATCTATCTCTCAAGCACACATTGGTAGATACGAGAATCGCGTAAGAAGACAAAAACAAGATCTTCAAAATGCAATCTTGGAGATGAGATGGAGAGTGTTAGGGTCAATTTAATTGGCCATTGTCGTCGCAGACTTGAAACAAAGCTAATGGAGAGATGCAAGTGTGTTTATGGAACTGTGGAAGGAAGACAGATTTAAGTTGGGCCTAAGGCCCATTTATATTTGGTTTCACGGTACAATAAATACAAAGTTGTGGTGGGCTTTAAGTTTTATCACGTGGAAAAAAGATATAAAACACGTAAATAATAGTCAAATTAGGTTTCCAACATAAACATTTATCATATCTGAAAAAGTCTTTACATATGTCAGAAAATTTCAAAAGCAAAAAAAAGGACATTTGATTTTTATTTGTATTGTAAGTTTTCTTATACAGTAACCTCTCAAGATCTCAACAGCTTCTTTGTTTGTTGGTTTGGTATAACTTTTAGAACAATTGCATTAGATGAAAAAAAAAAAAATTATCATGAATTTGTCGTAAAATACAAAAAAGTTAAAAAATATATAATATTTATCTATATCATGTCATTTTCTAATGGTAACTTTTCAATTTTCATTTACTTTAACTCTCGAAATATCATTCTTTTTGCATTTATTAAATTTCCCCCAACTATAATTCAATAACTAAATGTCAACAGACCAAAGAGTTCTGTTCTGTCTTAAAAAAAACTAATAAACAAAAAAATAATAAGTAGAAAGAGAAGAGTGAGCATGCGAGCACGTTCGTTAGTTAGGGATGATGAGCAAACAAAAATGGAGAGCACATCATCTCCATCCCTTAAAGCCAACGTCTTCACTTTTACTCACTTTTTACGTTTCCTTAGATGTCAACTTCTACCGTTAAAACCCAACGCATAGACATATCCAAAACGCCATAAAACATATATGGCTAATTCAAGAAGCTTGTTTAACGTTGTACGAAGGAAACTTATCCGGCGATCTAACAGCGGAATCACAACCATACGTTCATTAGTTCAAGAAACCACTAAAGAAGACATTGCTGCCGTTAAAATCCAAGCTGTCTTTCGAGGTCACCTGGTTAGTATAAGATCCATCTCTATAAACTTTAAAAACTTGAAAACAAAATTGGTAAACGTAGTTTTAAAGTGTTGTATAGGGAAGAAGAGCGTTTAGAGCGTTGAAGAGTCTAGTGAAGTTACAAGCGGTGGCGAGAGGAGTGCTTGTGAGAAGACAAGCTCGAATAGCTTTGCATTGTATGCATGCTCTTGCTCGTTTACAAGTTAGGGTTCGTGCTCGTCAGCTTCTCTCCCATTAAGTTCCATCAACACATCTTTTTTTTTACCCTATTGTGATTGTGACATATATTAACATCATTGTCCTTTTAAATTTATTCACTGTGTGTTGTGACTTTTGTATATGTACTAGTTTAACTCTAACATCCTACATTTGTACTAGTAAACAAGATCAGTTTAACTTACATGTTTTGTCTCAAATTTTGATAAAAACGTAATAGAAAAATATACATTAATCTAAAAGAATCCATTGATGAGGCTGATGAAAGGTTGTATGAGAGTACCTTGGAAGAGAAGAAAGATAAAGGCTTCTACTGAGACACACCATCTTGTCTGATTTTTAAGAAACTTGAAGTTATAAGGAAACATAAGAGACTTTATCACTTAACTAAAGAAAAACAAGAAATAAATTACAACAAATAGAAGCAAATATGAATTATAAGTTGTCCATCTACAAGAAGACAAAGTCCAAAATATAGACAAGAGAGCACTAAGATATTGGCGCGGCTCAATCAGATAATCTAGAGAATGCATATATGGTAAGGAAGATCTGAATGAACCAGGCCAATATCAAAGAGATTCTCTTGTGCTTAAACGTCAAGATCAAAGAGAAAACATCTAAACAAAAACAAGAAAGAATGAAAAGAATAGTGTGAGGTGAAGTGTGAGGAGGAGAAATGAGAATGTCTGTGTGGGAGATATAAAGAAGAAAGAGTAGAGAATTAAATTAGGGTAAGAGAGAAGAAAATGGAAGGTATGGAGCATTTAAACCACATCTACTACCAAAGCACAAAAGCTGGCTCACTCTCTTTAACTCTCTTTTATTACATCTCTTCTCTTTTCTCTCTCTATGTCTTTATATTTTCATATGTCCATTGTTCCAAACTAAACTAGCTATGCAATGAGAACCTATACTCCTTTGTCTCTTCCTTTGTCTTTCTATCTTAAGGTTCATAAAATAAAAATGTTGAGGAAGAATTAAAGAAGATCGAAGATGCTCTCTATAATAAATTTTGAGGGAATCTTGCAGAAGAGAGTGGACACTGCGTCTCTGCCTACACCATTTAATAGTCTCTTACTGCTTTTTTTCTTTCTTTCTAGGTCCTCTCTTTCTTTGCTTTTTTACAAATCTCAAGCATAAGTTATGAACCCTAATGAGTAATGATGACCCTTCACTCACTCTCTATTTAAGATTCTCAAGAAAAAGATCTTGAGTTTAATGTTACATAGTAACACCAAAGCTTGGTTTAGAACCAACACCTTTTTTTGGTTTGGTTAGGACTAGTGTGAGGTTAAAACTATTTACACACTTATTTACTTCTCTTCGGTCTACCATTGCCATAAATTTTATACAGAACACAATTTTATCTTCTTCACTTAACAAATCAAACCAAATCATTTTCTCTATAGTTACACATGCAGAAGAAGGATAACTACATTCATAAACAACAACAAATTACATCGTTACACAAAGTTCAGCTGAAATAAATAAAAATAAATAATTACTGGAATGAGTTCCAAACATCAGTAGTGTGTGTGGCTTTCACGTTAAGATTATACATTCTTATACCAACAAGAGTGACTTTTCTTTTTATATAATAATAACTACAAAACATGGAAGCTAATAAAAGTGGAGTAGTGTCTTAGAATTTCTTTGGGAAGGTCATACCACCGCCTCTGATTGAGAGAGGTGGTCCTTTCATAGAGCTCACCTCATTTGTATCAAGGAAGATGACAACCACAGTGATGTCATCATGGAAATGTCTCCTCACTCCTCTCTCTATCTTCTTCAGATCAGAGTATCTCATCTCTCGTTTCTTTGCTGCTTCTTGTAGCGCCATCTTCACCAGTCTCCGTGCAATCCCCTGCAACAGATCAGAGTTATTAATATTTGGTTTTTACTGAAATGGGAAAGAGGAAGAAATGGATTTTGCTCACGTTTCGTGGGTGGTTATGAACGATGTCAACAGCTTCTTGGTTGCTTAGCTGTTCCCATAGTCCATCAGAAGCAAATATTAGAAACTGATCTTGTGGTTGGATCTCATGCTCAGTTATTGATGGTTCTCCACTCAAGATTGGTCTCTTGAATGGCTCACGGAGTCTATACTTTGTATACAATGGTTCCTTGTTGAACTCTGCCTTTTTAAGATACATGTCACCTATGGATCTAGACACCTGCAAAGGAACAAACAAATCTTAGCCTTTTCTTCAAGATTTATCTTCTTGACATGGCAAATAAACAAACATATCTAGGCATTTGAACCTAATGTCTAGTGTCTACATATAGTCAAAACATTGAACTCAACTGTTCGGTCAATTTTTAATGTCTATTGCTTAATATAGGAAGGGACATACACAAACTGACTTTCAAATACTACCAACTTACAACTTTCAATAAGAGCTCTGACTTTCTCGGGTTGGTGAATTTGGTATTGGCTATGAAAAAGTCAAGATTCCTACAAATCTAGTCTTTTGAGTGTAAAGTCTAATTTAATACACAGTCACAGACCTTATCCGTTGAAAGATTTCTTGGTAACAAAACAAAATGATCATCGTTCGAGAAGACTTGGATTCAAGAAACCATCAAGAAGTTCTCAAGGCCATATAATTAAGATTTTCTCAGGTTTGCCATGAAATAATTAACAACTAATAATCTATTAGACCTCAAGTGTTTTACTGAGATAATCATATAAAAGTTTAGTACTCTGAGCCTAACATCTAATTCAGATTGAGAAACATACCTGAATAATGCCCTTAACACGCCACACGTTGTGCTTCAACATGACAATATGAGAGTCATCAGGATGCAAGGAATGCATTTCCTGTCTAACAGACTCTATACTCACATTATGTTCCGCTGAGAGTTGAAGCGCAATAACCTCACCTGTCGCCTTCATAGCCCTTCCAAGAACTGCGCGAGAGTCCCCAACATTAGCGATGTAGAGTATCCCTCCACATATAACACCCACCAAACAGCAAGACCCAACTGCAGCAATCAGTGGCTTAGTAGGCCACTGCTTTGTCACAACCCCTAGAAACCCTTCTTCAGTTGCCTCATAGGCTTTTTTAATCACATCCACTGACATAGAAGCTTGCTCTGCTGCAAACCCTGCAGATTCAATCAGATTTTAGTTTCATTTCAATTGATTTGAAGCATGTATGCATATATGATTCAGTTCCCTCACTCTTTAGATGCTGAAAAAGATGATCATTGACAAAGCGTGAGGTCTCAGGCCCACCATGACCATCATAGACTCCAATAAAGGTCCCATAAGGACCAGAGTCAAGAGTACTCAAAGGACCAGACTCAACTTGACACTGATCCTCAAGCAAGTTATTGGCTTGAACAACAGCCATGGAGAATTCACCAACAAGGTGTTGACCAGAGTCTTTATACCAAAGCAATCCATCTTGTTTTCCTGTTGAATCAGATGACTTGCCGGAGGAAGAAGAAGACGGCCACAAACAAGCACTCAAGAGTTTCATCAACGTTGTTAACATCCCTCATTTCATCACAACAACCCTTTTTTTCCTCAACATCCGTCAAAGGGATGCAGTAATAACCAAGTCTAAAGGATCTAGCTTTAATTATCTGCAATTTCAAAAGAGTTAAGTAAGGATCTGAAAAAACTTGATAAAATCTGAAAACTCAAAAGAGACTTGGCAAAAAATGAATAGTAAAACCAAACTATTAACTCAAGCACGAATCTGCAAACCCACCTGGTCATGGATCAGATGAGCAAGTGATAATAAATTATTTTAGTTGGGATCACAAGAAACAATCAAAAAACAAAAAAAAAATCCAAACTTTTTCAAACTCTAGATATTATTATTACCTGAGATTGTGTAAAAGCAGATGTAACAAGGAAGAAGAAGTCACACACAGACTTCAAGTCAACAGATACGAATGATAACAGGAAGAAGCAATCTTAAGTGAAATAAGATTAAAAAAAAGCCAGATAATATAAACGACGAAGTTACAGGTGGAAACAAAAATCAAAGCGAGAAAACTAATTGGAGATCTAAAGGATCAGATCCAGAAGAAGAAGAAGCAGTAGCGTCGAGCTTGAAAGGCAAAAAAAGAAGGAAAATGAAAAGGGCTCCACTGCTTCTAAGTTCGTTCTAACCAGACAATCCAATCTCTATTACTGGATCAGATTTTCTAAACCTAACCCTTCTTTTTATTTCCTTTATTTGACTTTTCTTGTTTCTCAAACGGTCCTCCATCTTTCTGATAATTACGATTCATACCCATTAGTTATTTTATTTTAAATTTAACCCCAATTCTGAATTCGACGTGTCCTTCCTTCCTTATAATTTGGAGACGTTGATGCAAATATGTTTTAATGAAGTAAAAAAAAAGTGTTGTAGATAGATGAAAAAAAAGAAAGACAAATGTGTTTGGTCTATCGAAGAAGATGGTATAGTTTTTTTTTATAAAGATGAATCTGTGAGTGATTGAAAAAGAGACACGTGATTTTATGACATCATTAACGTTAGCTGTCTCAATGAGACATACGTGTGCATATCCATCTCCATCTCCACCTCCACCTGTAACTTACCGGCACTTCTTTTCCCGTTTCCTTCACTTCTCCCATGTGCTTCGCTTTCTTCTTCTCCATCACTTTTTTTCCTCCTAAAATGATGATATTTTTAAATAACTATTAACGGGCCATTTCTCTAGTTATTATAAATTGGGCCTTTAGATAAGTATAGTAGGGCCTTATAGGTGTTAATTTGTTAGGCAAAATATTTTAAACAGATCCAATCAAACCGAATCAAATTTAAAAAAATGAAAATCAAACCGATCAAAATCAAAATAATTTAAATAAATTAAATTTTTTTTTGAAATAAATCGTTATTTTTATTTTAAACCGAACTAAATTTGAAAAATAAAAACCGATTGGAGAATTTTAATAACCAAAACCGAACCGATTAAAACTTTTAAAAACTGACCCGAACAGATGTGCTTGTTCGATCTTATACAGTGAGTTTATAAATTTTTTTAAAATCGAATACCGACTATTACGAATCAAACCGAAGATTTTGAACCCTAGGAATACAAAAAAAGAGATTATATAATATTTTTATCTGTTTATTTATGGTTTTAATTTTCAGAAATTTATAGGTCCGTTTCATACTCATCCTTATTGTAAAAATGTAATATTAGCAATTCTATTATTTATATAAAAAAATATTTTAAAAAAAAAAGATGGGGAGTAGTAGTCAAGAAAACAAACCCTACATTCACTCTTCACCAAGAAATATAGTAATCACAGAAACTCTCCACATGTAAATTGATCACTTTCTCGTAGTGTTTTAATTGTCTGAGAATAACCAAACTTGGATTTACTCATTACATAGATAATCATCTAGTTGTTTCTTTGGATCAGATTTTAAAAGAATATAGAAAAGATGCAACGTCATTCAGAAGTGAAACAGCAGCTTCTGTGTCCTAAGCCTCGCCGTTTGTGTCCCTCTCTTCCTGACTTCCTCAAACCTCTTTCATCTTCCTTACATACCTCCAGCTGGTATCACTATAACCTTTATTGTTTTGTTTTCTTTGCGTTTGAAGTTTATGTTTACAAATTCAATAAATCATTAATCAAACCATAAAAATATTTTACATTTCAATAAATGACTATATATCATCTATCAATATTCTACCTTTTATTTTATTATGTTACGTGAAATTTATCATGATGGCTCATATATGTTTGTGCTTTAATCAGCCAACAAAGCTCGGAGGGAGGAAGCGGCAACATCATCGATAAGGTTACTTACTTGCTTATTTCATCCTCATTTATTAAATTTTTTTCCATTTCAAACAAATGTCATATAAAATTTAATATGATTTATTTCTTATTGTATGTATAGCGAGTGAGTAAAACATATATTAATTTGTGATAGGTGCAGCCAAAAGAAGGAGGAACAATAGAGTCAATGTGGTTTACAGGGTCTCCACCTAGGAGAACTGGGAATCCTCTTGTACATGACCTTCATTTCATTCACCGTCTCGATCTTCATCATAATTTCTCAAGAACTAAGGCGTAACTTAGGCGACCTCTCTTATATATATGCATGCATAGCCACAAAGAAAAAAGACAAACTCACTTCACTGCCATATCGATCGATCTAACGCAAAGTTATGTGTGATATAATCCTAGACCTAATCAACTACATAGTTATGCATCTCTTACTCAAAAAGTTTGGAGTTCATTCTCTATAGAAATGTGTTTGGATATGATATTGATCATGAAGAGAAATATCCTCATTATGAATGTATAGATTTATATACATAGAAATGTTAACTAGAGACCTCGATAGGTTTGAACCAAAAAAAAAGAGACATGTATATGATTTGGATATTACTTATAACGTAGTCATTGGTTTTTCTCTCTATTGAAATACCTGGCTCTCTGATACCATATTGAAGTAAAATCAAGAAGATGTAAAATGTGTTTCTATTATCGTATCTTTAGTGAATGTACAGAGGAGTATTTATATACAAAGAGTATTAGTGAGCTAATCAAGTAATTAACCAACTAACAAACTCTAACAACCTCATAACAACTTTATAATATAAGCTAATACTCTCTTTTTTGTGTTTAAGCCTTGTTAATGTTTTTCCTTATATTATAATTGTATATATTTGGTTTTCTCATGCACTTCAAAATTCCTTTGTGAAAACAAAACTAATCACAATATAGTAACTAAAAAGTCAAAAATTTGTGACATAATTTTTTTTGTCTCAAACTTTGGTCACAATAAATAAAATCTTTTTGTAGTGATGTGTGTAATTTCCAGACTTCTACTCTCTATCAGACTGGTTACTATGGTTTTAAGATTAAAGCTTATTTTCCATGGAAAAAATTAATCAGAATTTCTTTGTGGTCATGTTTGTTGAGATTGGTTTCAAATGGTGGCATTGACATGAGTCATGAGTCATGACATGAATGGAAGAAATAAACCCAAAAAAAAAACATAATTAGAGGGAAAAAAAGTTATACATACTTTTGTTAAAGAAAGGAGTTGAACATTTCATTTTATATTTTTGGTGCAAATGATTAAAATTAGTATAATCCATTTCTTCTCTATTTTTATAGAATTTTACAAACGTTTTCAGCTTGAATCTATTATTCAATCTAAGATCTATCAATTATAAACAGCTTTTTTACCCTGAGACAATTTAGTTGAGTGGTTTATTGTTTAATTAATCAAGCTTCAAAACACACAAAAACCGTTTAAGAATAATCTGAGCCTGGTATCGTGGTTCCTTATTTATATGACACGTGTACATGACCACACCGGAGTCAACGGGATTCACTTTATCAGTATTTACATTTCGAACCTCATATTTTATCTTATAACCAAAACGCTCATTTATATTCCCGTTTTGACATTTTTATCATTCCAATGTATGTGTGTACTGGCTACGCCTAACAAACATCATTCCCACCCAATTATACACCCAATTATACAAACAGCCAAATTATCAATGTAGATCATCTACTTGTGATTTTATTAATCTTATACAACAAAAAACTAATAAAAATAACTATTATCTTTTCAAGTTGATATGTATTATATTATAATTAAAATACAAGAGTTGATTTTCTACAATTGAATTAAATACGATAATTTCGTTGGCAACATACTCCTTCAATAACAATTTTATAGATCCGTTGACAAAGACCAAGCACCAGACAAAACGTTGACCTTTTTTAATAATAAGAAAAACGAAGAAACTTTCGTGTAATTAAGAAGAAAAACATATATTCATCATTTTATTGTATTCATTTAAAGAGAGAAAAATTCAGACAATGGATTGGAATACTTGGAAACTAAGATGGATGTTTCAGTTTGGATTCTGTGTTCTGAGTTTGAACTATGCTTCTGTTTCAGGATCATTCTCCTTTGAAATTCACCATAGATTCTCAGAACAAGTCAAGACCGTTCTTGGTGGCCATGGCTTGCCTGAAATGGGAACCCTCGACTACTACAAAGCCTTAGTTCACCACGATCAAGGTCGAAAACTAATCTCTAACAACAATCAAACAACTATTTCTTTCGCTCCAGGCAACTCTACACAAGAAATTAGTTTGTATGATTAAATAACTCCTCTGTTTTTTCAAACCTATATATATATAAAACTTTGATTATATGTTTTTACTCAATGATCAGTCTACATTATGCGAATGTGACGATAGGGACACCGGCTCAATGGTTCCTAGTGGCTTTAGACACAGGAAGTGATTTGTTTTGGTTACCTTGTAATTGCAACACTAGTTGTGTACGAAGAATGGAGACAGACCAAGGCGAGGTAAATTTAATATTAATTATTTGTATATTAAAGTATGATCATGTTTTAAGACATATATGTATAAATAGAGGATAAAACTTAACATCTACGACCCAAGAATCTCTACGTCAAGCTCAAAGGTTCTGTGTAATAGCCCAATCTGTGCATCAAGAAACAGATGTGTTTCTCCGCTCAGTGACTGTCCTTATAGAATCCGATATCTCTCGCAAGGAACCAGTAGCACTGGTGTATTGGTGGAGGATATGATCCATATGAGTACTGAAGAAGGTGAAGCCAGAGATACTCGGATCACTTTCGGGTTTGTAGTTAATTCTTTTTCACTCTAGACAATATAAGGCGAGATTCTTAACACTAAGTAACATAGAAAGTACTGAAATGGTGGCAGATGTGGTGAGACTCAACTAGGGCTTTTCCAGAGAGCAGCTGTTAATGGTTTGATGGGACTTGCATTATCTGAAATAGCTGTTCCAAGCATGTTGGCAAAAGCTGGTTTGGCTTCAGACTCTTTCTCAATGTGTTTTGGTCTTAAAGGGAAAGGCACAATAAGTTTTGGTGACAAAGGCAGCTCAGACCAGCTTGAGACTCCATTGACTAACACACCTGATATGTAAACTCCTCTTAGACCTAGTATCTTATTTTTTTAACATAAGTATAAGTTCATTGTGTAATGTACATTACATCTGAAACAGGCCGTTTTATGAGGTGACCATCACTAAATTCACGGTAGGAGCTGCAACAGTGGAAACAGAGTTTAGTGCCATATTTGACTCTGGTACAGCGGTTACATGGCTTGTCGAGCCTTACTACACTTCACTAACCACTAATGTACGTAACTATACTATATTGTATTCTCATTAGCTAGAGCTTACTAGTAGATATATATATACCGACCAGTCTCGTGTTGTGTTGTGCAGTTTCATCTCTCTGTACCAGACGCACGACTTCCGAGAACTGTGGATAACCCCTTTGAGTACTGTTACATTATTACATCAGCGTACGTAAGCTATATTTATAACATATGACTTATAAAAAGAAACAAAAGATTTATTTATGTTTAGAAATAATGATACATGTTTGCAGTTCAGATGAAGATAAGATTCCTTCACTTAGCTTTGTGATGAAAGGAGGAGCTACTTATAATGTTTTCAGCCCTATACTTGTCTTCATCACCTCCAATGTACACATCTCAGATCTTATCATAAATTTCATATTAACTATAAATATTATGTATATAATATATGAATTTACTCATTGTATTTATAGGGTCAATTATTCTATTGCTTAGCCGTCATTAAGGA
Organism: Leavenworthia alabamica; assembly: GCA_000411055.1. Classification (NCBI taxonomy): domain Eukaryota; kingdom Viridiplantae; phylum Streptophyta; class Magnoliopsida; order Brassicales; family Brassicaceae; genus Leavenworthia; species Leavenworthia alabamica. Next base: position 29,166 of record KE157886.1, read on the forward strand.
AGTTACAGCCGACTTTAACATCATCGGACGTTCGTGTCTTTTTTTTTCTTTATCTCATTGCCTTCCACATTTTTACTAATTACATTAAATTTTTCTCTATGTTAGAAAACTTCATGATCAACTACAGAATCGTTCACGATCGGGAGAGAATGATCTTGGGATGGAAAGAATCTGATTGTATGTTCTAGTTAATTAACGTTACATAATAAAAATACTTATGTTTATAAAATTATAATTAATTGTTTATAATTATGGTATTTTATTTTAGGTTATGATAAAAACGGTTTCAAGGGAACTCCTCCAGCTTCAGCGCCTAAACCGCAATCGTCTCCGCCAACGGAGGTTGTAAGACCCAAAAGTCATTCTACTCGTTTGAACCCTCTCATTGCTTCTTCACTTTTTATCTTTTGTTTTATTTCTTTTGTATGTTTGTGAATTTAAATTACATTTCTTTGTGTAAACCACTATATATATATTGTGTTACTACCATCTAACAGCCCAATCCAAGTTTTTTCATGCCTAAAGAAAATTTGAAATATATTTGTTGGACCAAGTACAAAGAGTTAAAAATAAATTATGAAATCTACCATAACTATTAGTCTATTACACTATCCTACTCTTTTAAAATTGGTGTCCTGTAATAGTTAATATGCCTAAGAGCGTCTCCTGCTCTCCAAGGGAGGATTTTAAGAGTTTCTAAGAAAAATTCTTAACATAAAATATAATAAAATAAAATGATAAAATCATGTAAACATAAGAAGCTTTTCTTAATTAAGATCTTTCAGAAACTTTTAAGAACTTTATGTGTTGTAATTTGATTAGTTGATTTTATTTTAACTAAAAAAAACATTAAAAGCATTATTTTTTTCAATGTGTCCTTTTCTTCATAACAATCTATAATATAGGGTTTTTACCATTGGAGTAGAAAAAACAAAAAACTATTTCTAAGATCTTAATTGTAGTTGATGTAAAATTTATAATTTAAATATTATTAAGAATTTTAAGATGAGTTATACGATTGGAGATGTTCTAAACACTTGATCCACGTTGACTTTGATCCAAGTGGAACATTTAGACTAAAATATTTTAATTTTAATTTTATATGAAGCCGGCATGAGCAATTGAGCATTAATTTCTCTCATAAATTGTAAAAAAAATCAAAAAGTCTAATTTGAATGATTCAATTTGCCTATCTGCGTCTCATTCTGTCATGCATATAATCTAATGCCCTCCTCGTCTGCAATAATCGAATTTAGTATGATAAGACAAGTTAGGTAATAATCCAGCAACATTTTTATATATTTTAATTAAGTTATATTTGTATACTATTCTCTATTGATACTCTAATGTGGCGATACTCTAATGTGAATGAGTATCTATATATTATTTCCGGAATGTTAAAAAAAAATAAACCTTTAAGTTAGTACTTATTTACTGATTTTGCCATTGGATATAATTATATACAATAATTAATCACTTAATTTTACCTAATTTTTCTCTAACAATAAACATAACAAAATTAAATAAATATTACCTAATTTTTTTTTATTTATTAAAATATCCTAACAAAAAAATATTCTCCTCAAATTTAGCTAATTGTTATCTTATATTTATTAAATATGTTAT
>KE157886.1:43561-64690 GCA_000411055.1 Leavenworthia alabamica
GATCCTATCTTAGCTAACGTCACGCTTGGGTAAGTAATGACTCTTATCCTCTGTGGTAACCAAAGAACTTAATCCGTGTTTTTGGTGTAGATGTGGTCGGAATCAGACAGGTCTGTTCCAGACAAATATTTCAGTGAATGGTGTTCTTGGTCTTGGTGTTAAACCTTACTCTGTTCCTAGCCTTTTGGCAAAAGCCAATATAACTGCAAACTCTTTCTCTATGTGTTTCGGACGTATAATTAGTATTGTCGGAAGAATCACTTTTGGAGATAAGGGCTACACAGATCAAGAGGAGACTCCATTCATTTCTGTTAAACCAAGGTACAAATTCAAACAGTCCCTAAAGTTTTACAATTCAATCGATTCCGTCCATTTTTTGACATTTTTTGATCTATAATGAAAACTTAGTACGGCTTATGGGTTGAATGTGACGGGAGTATCAGTGGGTGGAGAACCTCTTAAAGTTAGTCTATTTGCAAAATTCGACACTGGTTCATCATTTACACACTTACGAGAACCAGCATATGGTCTTTTAACCAAAACTGTACGTTGAAACTTTTCTTCTTATAATCTGTTACATCACCACCATGTTCATACTTAATACTTTTACAGTTTGACGAAGGTATCAAGGATAAGCGACGACCAGTTGATCCAACGATTCCGTTTGAGTTCTGTTACGACGTGAGGTTATTCCCCACACTCTTATCAGTGTTATTATTTTATGCTTTTGTAGTTTTGCCCATTTGAATACTAAAGATCTTCATTTTCACATGTAGCCCAAACGCCACATCAATAAGGTTTCCTTTAATAAAGATTACTTTTGTTGGAGGAGCCAAAATCAATATCAATAATCCACTTTTCTCAGCACGGACTCAGGCAAGACATGGTGTTTTAACTTTTTAATTCTTTCATGTACTAAGCTTATATATTTATATTTTGGTTTTTGTTTATGAACATTTGAGTAACAGGAAGGTACTGGGATATACTGTTTGGGTATTCTCAAGAGTGTGGATCCCAAGATTAACGTCATCGGACGTAAGTATCTTAACACTAATGCTCTAGTTCTCTATATATACATGTGATAATGAGATTATTTGTGGCTTGCAGAGAACTTTGTGGCTGGTTACAGAGTTGTATTCGATAGGGAGAAGAAGATTCTTGGTTGGAAGCCATCTCTTTGTGAGTAACCAAATCAAGAAGTGACTGTACATATCCTTTGAATAGATTAGCATTGGTAATGGTAATGATGTGTTTTGTGTTGTGTTGAATGCAGGTTTTGAAGATGAGAGTTTAGAATCTCAGCCTCCTCCTTCACCACTAGAGACCGAAGCTCCTGCACCAAGTGTATCCGCTCCACCACCTCGTACTTCTCCTCCTCCTGTATCTTCTACACCGCCTTTAGTCGACCCACGTAACACCACCGGAGAGCCTGGTACTGGCGGTGCAGCTAATCTCATCCCTCGTGCATCTCAACTCCTAATTCTCCTACCTCTTTTGGCCTTCCTCTGACTTACAGAGGCCATTTATTTTGTGTTGATTTGATTGTTTCATGTTCAGTTAATAAACATATTCGTTTGTGAACAAAACTCTTGTCACTGGTTTGAGAGTGGTCATGTTACAATGTATTTTTTTTGTTACATAAAATGGTTTGGATTTGTCAAAGTGCTTAGAGCAGTTGCAAGTAGAACATGTTTTGTCTCGTTTAGAAGACAAATACATGTTTTATTTTTCCTAAATGGATCAATCCTCCACCTAAACCTACGAATATTTCTGGGTTTGATACCATGCTGCTCATTCGATTTGAAAGCGTTACCATACCAATATGTATAACTAGAGTACTAGACCTAGTTCGGTTCAATCCGGATGGTTTATACGATATTTGGTCTATTTAATATTTTTTTAATTTCGTCACATTGAACCGAAAACCGATTCTCCAAATATAATTATACTGATTGCCAAATAACCGTGAAGTATATTACAGACAGTGTTAAATGTTTTAAAAACACTTTTGTGTTGAATAACTCAAATAAATATTGGTATCAATTGATAAGCGAACATGATGATTAATAAAACACAACAAAATGATAAGGATACACGTTGGGTTGAAAATACATGTTTGGCTGTACATAGGACTACAGGCTTAATATTAGTTTTAAAGGTCAACTACAAGTGCAATAAAAAAGGTCAACTATAATAGTAGAATATTATTTTGTATTTTAAATTTATAAGCAAAATTAGTAAGAATAAAAAGATTAAAGGGGCTTTTTTGCAAAACAAAAAGTTGACTATGGGACAGAAAGATGGTGTACAAAGACAATATAAGATTTATTACGGTACTTTGGGACGGTTTCCGAATAGCGGGACCAAAACCCGTTGTCTTACCGCTTGGCTACGCCCCATTTCGATTTTTATTCAAGACTATCGGGCAAAATAACCATGAGCAGCTACAAAGTTGTATGTTTATTTTTCTTGACCGAATATGTAACCTTCATTAGCAGATTCATTTTCTGTGGTTTCCCTGATCAAACTAGAAGTTACAAAAAAACTATGCATACACTAAATAGGGAGCCGCTGAATACACCAGCTACACCTAACATGTGAAATGGGTGTATAAGAAAGTTGTGCTCAGCCTGGAATACAATCATAAAGCTGAAAATACCAAAGATTCTTATAGACATACCATAAAAAAAATTTAAAAAACTTCCCTGACCAATTGGATAATTTACACGAAAATACAATAACAATATATGAATAGTCATTCACTGAAAAAAATTATGAGGCTAAATTTAAAAAGTCATCTCCCTCCGGATCAGAGACTCTGCCCTTGTCAACCGTCAAGGCATGGTCCAATAGTTTATCAACTTTTTATTTATATTTTTATTTATTTATTGATATATATTAAAATTTTATATGTTTTTAATAAATTATATTCTTTTATAAACTAAAATTATATATTTTTTGTTAATTTCAATATATATTTAGGCATAAAATTTATTTTAACGTATTTTAAACAAAAAAAAATTTTGTCTACCGCATTCAAAATAGTTGGACCGATTTTGCCACCGCCCCTGGTCAAGCCTCCTAACTCCATCAGAAACTCTGCAAATCTGAGCCCTCTTACCGCTCAACTCCTAATTTTCTTACTTCATTTTGTGTTTGTTAACCATTTAATCTTATCTCCCTGTTACAATGTATGTTTTTGTTGTATAAATAATTCCATTTCCGTTTTATATATGACTGGTTTGACTCATCGAGTTAAGAAGTGAAAGATTTAACTATAGTCAAGTGTGTGATATACATAGCTAACAGTGCACAAGTGTAGTCTTTCTTCACTTGTCAAGCTGACCAAGACTCCAAGAGTCTACAACTTATATTGGACACGGTGGGAAGTTGAGATGTTGTGGGGGTTTCAGGTACACAAATCTACACACTATGATAATTAACTGGTTTAGTTCAAGAACAGCATACTTACCCCAATTGTTTTGTATTAATAGAACCGCTCTGAATCCTATGAAGCTACAAAATCAATGCTGGATGAATCTAAGAGTAGACAAGGTAATTTGAAAAAAGTATATTAGGTGTTCTTATCACATGGATACAAAGCATTTACAGATCTTTTCTTGCTGGTGAAGAACAAAAATATACACAAGAAACGAATCAGAAATGGAAAGAAGAGAACCAAAGGAGAAGTTCATCAGTGAGAATTATAGTAGCTGGTGAAAAGCGACAAAGTGGACAACAAATCTTACGGCTGACATTGAACCACGTTTCAACACAGAGACTATGAAACTCATGTGAACAAGGAAGAGACTTAATCACATCTTCTTCTTCCATTCTCATTAAACAAACACTACAACATTCTTCTTTTTCTCCTCTTCCTTCTACGTTTGGGTATAACAAAGCTAACCACTTCTGCAAACCCATCGCTTATTTTGGATTCTCTAAGTGTGTTATCAATTTAAACAGAGTGAGAGGCTTGTGTGTTGGAGAGACAAAACAAAAATTGGGTTGGTCACTGTTGCGTGGTTTGCAAGTTTTCTCTTTTTTATGGATTGTAATGTACGTTAAACACCAACACCAGATCCTTACTTCTCACCTTCTTTTTCTCTTCACGTATCACCTTCTCTTCTCGTGTTTCTTTTTTTTTTTCCTTGTTCATAAAGATCACATTCTAAAATCAATTTAAAGCTTGTTCGAATTCGGATACAACTAGATAAGTGTGTCTGGTTTTAAGATAAAGATGATTTAGCATTATCAAACTTTTTAAAAATAGTTTTGCTTGTAATTGGTAAATGTCTGTCTCCCATAAATTTGGTTTGAAAACGGCATCGTAAACTAAAGTTAGGTCGTGTGAATCATTTTTGGTGTGTTATCCAAATCACACCATTTTAAAATCTCTTTTTATCTTATTTTATCTTAAATTGCATAAATGCTCCTGAATTTTGTATTTATTAAGGATTACTCTATTTTAAAATATTTATTACAGACGACTCTTTTTATCTTATTTTATCTTAAATTGCATAAATGCTCCTGAGTTTTGTTTTTCTTAAGGATTACTCTTTTTAAAGTATTTATTACAGACGACTCCAGTCTCATCTGACCGGGAAAAACCGGAAGTCTCTAACTGTCTCAGAGGGCTTCACTCAAGGTTTTGGACTGAAACGATTCTCCTTCGCCGCCCATCTTCTTCTTTGAGACCTTGACATAGCTATGATCGTGGGTTAATGGCGATATCTGAATCTAGTACCCCTGACTCAAATCCAAGGATCCAAGCTGGAGATGAATGGCAAACGCTTCTTCTATTCGCCAATACGTCACATCCAGATTCATCGCTCCATTTCCGAGTCTTCTCAAAAGTTTCAAACTTCTAGAAGATTCCAGTAGTATTGCACATCTCTTCCAAGTCCACTCGAGACTAATAACTTCTGGTAATTTCTGGGGTTCAACTTGGGCTATCAGATTGTTGAAGTGTTCATCGCGTTTTGGAGACGCAGGCTACACTCTTTCGATATTTCGCAGCATTGGGAAGCTTTACTGTGCAAATCCTGTCTTTAAGACTTACTTAGTCTCTTCTACTCCGAAACAAGCGTTGGCGTTTTACTTCGTTATACGGGGATTTGGTTTTGTTCCTGATACCTACACATTTGTCTCATTAGTTGGTTGTATTGAGAATACTTGTTGTGTTGATTCTGGAAAAATGTGTCACGGGCAGGCGATTAAGCATGGATGCGATCAAGTTTTGAATGTTCAAAATAAGTTAATTCATATGTATACTTGTCTTGGTACCTTGGATCTTGCTCACAAGGTGTTTGTTGAAATACCCAAGAGAGATACTGTGTCCTGGAACTCGATAATTGCTGCTGGAGATGTGAAAAACTTGTCTGCACACAAGTTGTTCGATAAAATGCCTGAGAAAAATGTTATTTCTTGGAACACTTTGATTCATACTTATCTGGATGCTAACAATCCCGGAGTTTCCATTAGTTTGTTCCGTGAGATGGTCAGAGCAGGTTTCCAAGGAAACGAGCGTACATTAGTTTTGTTGTTGAAAGCTTGTGGCAGATCAGCTAGACTTAAGGAAGGTAAGTCAATTCATGCTTCGTTGATAAGAACCTTTATGAATTCGAGCATAGTCATTGATACAGCTCTTATTGATATGTATGGAAAGTGCAAGGAAGTAGAGTTAGCACGTAGGATATTCGATAGTTTATCTCGTAAGAACAAATTCACGTGGAATGTGATGATAATGGCACATTGTCTTCATGGTAATCCTGAAGATGGGCTCAAATTATACGAAGCCATGATCAATGGTTTGATCATACCTGATGAAGTAACATTTGTTGGTGTTCTCTGCGGTTGTGCAAGAGCTGGACTTGTTTCTCGAGGACAAAGTTACTATGCCCTGATGGTTAACAAGTTCCAGATCAAACCAAACTTTGGACACCAATGGTCCATGGCTAATCTTTACTCCAGTGCGGCGTTAATGAAAGAAGCTGTGGAAGCTCTTAAGAATCTGTCAGAGGAAGATGTGACGCCAGAATCTAGAAAATGGGCTAACTTGTTCAGCTCATCGCGTTTCACAGGAAACCCAGCTCTAGGGGAGAACATAGCCAAGTCCCTGATAGAGAAAGATCCTATGAACTACAAGTATTACCATTTGCTGATGAATATTTACGCTGTTACGGGACAGTGGGAAGAAGTTGATAAAGTGAAAAAGATGGTGAAGGAGAAGAAAATAGGACGAATGCCCAGGTGTGGCCTTGTAGACTTGAAAGAGATAGTACATGGCTTGGAACTAGGAAGTAAAGAGGCAGAAAAGGTGATCACAGAGACTAGTTTAGAGGAATCAGTGATTTTACTGACATAATAAGCTAAACCACCCCACAAGTCAAAGCATATAGGATTGCTCCTTTGCCAGATCCAGGATATGAACACTCATAAATGAAAAGCTGTGTGGAGAATACGCATGAGTTGGTCTGTATTTGTAGACCTACAGTAGTAAAATTCTGATATGGAATGAAGAGAAGTTTTGGTCTCTCTATAATTGTATCTGATCCTGTTTCAATTTTGCTTTTTTTGGTGGTCAGATTAGCCAATCCTAAAGGGTTTTTATAACACAACACAATCAATGTGAATCATGTGATTTAAGTTAATAAATGTGAATCCTGGAATGATCATGATCTTACTGTTCTCTAATATGCATATTAACACAAAATTGATGTTTATTTATTAATTAGCAAGTAATTTATTTACGTGTTGAAAAATATGGGTAAAGTAAGAGGATGATGAACAAATAACAAATAAAATGGGGAGAGTCTAAAGGCTAAGATCTCTGAAAATTCGGTCAAAATTGAGACTCGTAGTAGTGAAAACAGAATGATCGCCGACGATGATGAGAAATGGCTTACTGCCGCCACCGCCGGCGTTAAGCAAAATGCTTTCTATATGCAGCGCGCTATCGTATTTCTCCTTTTCATCTCTTCTTCTTCTTCTTCATCTCAATCAATTTTCCATCGAGATTTAGGAACCCTAACTTGTAGAATATTTTTCTAACGCAGGACTCCAACAATCTCAAAGACGCTCTTAAGTTTTCTGCTCAGATGCTCAGCGAGCTTCGTACTTCCAAGCTTGCTCCTCATAAATATTATGAACTCTGTGAGTCGTTTGTTTACTTTCTTCCTTCCTTCAATTTGTATTCCTATGTATGACTATTCATTTTCTTATTTCGGATCTGATGATATGTTTAGATATTCGAGCTTTTAATGAACTTGGGAAATTGGAGATTTTCTTTAAGGAAGAGACAGGTCGTGGTTGCTCCATCGCTGAGCTTTACGAGTTAGTTCAGCATGCTGGTAACATTTTGCCTAGATTGTAAGTTTTTTTTTGCTTCATTATGTTTTCATTTTGCTTAGCTCTCGCACTGATTTTAGCTTTATAGATAGACTAAGATACAAACACTCATTAATCGAATTTTTTAGGTATCTTCTCTGTACCATTGGATCTGTATATATCAAATCAAAAGACGTTACTGCTACTGATATACTTAAGGATCTAGTTGAAATGTGTCGAGCTGTTCAGCATCCTTTACGTGGTCTTTTCTTGAGAAGTTATCTTACTCAAGTTACTAAGGATAAGTTACCCAGCATTGGTTCTGCGTTACAAGGGTAATGCCTCTCAGTTTGGTTCTCTTTCATCCTGCTCTTAGATTATTTTTTTGGTAAGTGAAGAAACATGTTTGAAGAGTTTTGCTTTCCTCTTCAGAGATGCTGATGCACACATGAATGCTTTAGAGTTCGTGCTTCAAAATTTTACTGAGATGAACAAACTATGGGTCCGAATGCAACATCAGGTTGGTTATAAATTACTAATGATATATTTCTGCTCTCGTATCGTGTCAGTCTGTTGTCTGATTGTCTTATTATCTACTCTTGTTGAATGATCCCTCCTGTATTGAGACTTTCTTGAATCCAGGGACCTAGTCGGGAGAAGGAGAAACGGGAGAAAGAAAGAAATGAACTACGTGATCTTGTAATATCAGTAACTTGTAGCTGCTTTGTGTAATCTAGAGTTTTCGAGTAATGCTTCTTATTTTTGCTAAAAGACACCTTTACTGCTGATTAGGTTGGGAAGAACCTTCATGTACTGAGTCAGTTGGACGGTGTTGACCTTGGAATCTACAGAGATACTGTTCTTCCTAGAATACTAGAGCAGGTCTGTATTTACTCTTCCTTTAGATAGTTTTAGCATTCAAGCTTCCATTTACTTGTTAGTAGAAATGAATTATGTATCAATTTTGTAAAAGGTTGTCAACTGTAAGGATGAACTTGCACAATGCTACCTAATGGATTGCATTATTCAAGTCTTTCCTGATGATTTCCACCTTCAAACTCTTGATGTATTATTGGGTGCTTGTCCACAACTTCAGGTACTTTTTTTTGTAACGGACCCGTTCTCCTGTTATGCAGTATTGGATTAAAGATAAGACTGCTGATAAACATATCAAAACATATTTCCCCTAGTTTCATTTTTTTCATTGTGTTTTTATAGCCGTCTGTTGATATCAAAACGGTCCTTTCGGGTCTGATGGAAAGGCTTTCGAACTATGCTGCATCCAGTGTAGAAGCCTTGCCTAATTTCCAGCAAGTAGAAGCCTTTTCAAAGTTCAATTATGCCATCGGGAAGGTAAATCTTGCATGTAATCACGACTCAAAAGGGCATTAAAATTGACTCTTGAATGTAAGTTTATTTATGAGGGTGCCTAATATTATAACATCTTGAAAATCAGGCTTAATGATCCATGGTATTGTAATAGTGCGTAATTTTGTTTCCCTACTTTTCTCTGATTGTATAACATTTATAATCCCTTCACAGTTGTATTTATAAAGAGTTAATTGAGTCTACATCTTATACTATGACTTAGGTCGTTGAAGCTCAGGTGGACTTGTCGGCTTCAGCATCTGTAACATTGTATCTGTTTCTTCTGAAATTCACTCTCCATGTCTATGCTGATCGTCTGGACTATGTGGACCAAGTTTTGGTATGACGATTTCTGAGCTTGTATAATCATGTAAAGTTTATTCATGTATATTACGTTTTTTGTATACTTAAAATCAGTTCTGAATGTTGCTAGTATGCATTTTTCATTAGGGATCTTGTGTCACCCAACTATCTGCCACAGGAAAGCTTTGTGATGACAAGGCAGCAAAACAGATTGTTGCATTTCTTAGCGCTCCATTGGAGAAGTATAACAGTGTTGTAACTATCTTGAAGCTTTCTAACTATCCTCGAGTAATGGAATACCTTGACCATGAGACAAACAAAAAAATGGCAATCATTATAGTTCAGAGCATTTTGAAAAACAATACTAACATTGCTACTGCTAATGAGGTGTGCTTTTCCTTCCTTATTTTAGTTTCTAGTCTGGCTGTTTAGGTTCTCTATTGATGTGGCATTTTCTTTTATTGCTTCTTAAAGGTCGATGCATTGTTTGAACTGACAAAGAGTCTCATCAAGGATCTTGACGGGATAATTGATGACGAGGTGCTAGAATCTTTGTTCCTCTATTCTTAATGTATTTGTGTTCACACTATTCTAGTCACTGGAAAGAGTAGTTTTTCTTTAGATAGCTTACCTGTCATTGTACCTGGTACGGATTTAACGGGAAACTATGTTGAGTCCTAGGTTGATGAAGAAGATTTCCAGGAAGAGCAGAACACTGTTGCACGTCTTGTTCACATGCTCTACAATGATGATCCAGAAGAAATGTCTAAGGTGTGTTATACTGTTATATTGAATAGAACCGCTGCTACCAGTGTGGCCTATGTGTGCGATTCTTAATTCATTTACCTACAGATTATTTTCACAGTAAAAAAGCATATACTGACTGGAGGACCTAAGCGGTTGCCTTTAACAATACCACCCCTTGTCTTTTCCGCTCTTAAGGTTTGTATTTCTTGCTGACCATTTCTACACTAATTATCCCCAAATTGGAAATGAGTATAACTTATGTCTAAAATTTGAAAAGTTTCTGTCCTTTCCAGTTTTCTTATGGATTTTATGGACATTGTATTTGACTTGGAAACTACAAACATAACTTTTTGTGTTGTTATGCTTGCGGCAGTTAATTAGGCGACTGCGAGGTGGAGATGAAAACCCATTTGGAGATGACACTTCAGCGACACCAAAGAGAATTCTACAGCTTCTAAGTGAGGCAAGTGTACATAGATCTTTATTGTTAAAAAGGAATGGGGACACTTTAATTGCTTTGCGAACATAATTGGTTTTGTCTCAGTGAAGTGGGATTTTCCTTTTGCCAGAATTACGATGATGCCAATCGATTTTGAATTTCAATTTTTTACAGACAGTGGAAGTTCTGTCTGATGTTTCCGCATCTGAATTGGCGTTGCGACTCTACTTGCAATGTGCTCAGGTACATGATCATATGGTTTGTCGACCATCAAAACTAACAATAGATATAGTGCATGAGCTGAAAATATTACTTTTTTGAGTCCTCAGGCAGCAAATGACTGCGAGTTAGAAACTGTCGCTTATGAGTTCTTCACAAAGGCATATCTTCTGTATGAAGAAGAAATATCAGTAAGTGAATTTTTAAGAGGCTACGTACATCTTTCTGTAAGAAAGACCTTTGATGTGGCCTTTTATTTTTTGTGAGTTTTAGGATTCAAAAGCACAAGTTACAGCACTACATTTAATAATAGGGACACTCCAGCGGATGCGTGTATTTAGTGTTGAGAACAGAGATATTCTGACTCATAAGGCGCAAGGGGTATTTTTCCCAGACTATACAGTTGAGTAAGCAGAGTGCTACATTGGATACTAACAAGGCTAAATTTTGTTGTTGTAGTACTCAACAAAACTCCTTAAGAAGCCAGATCAGTGTAGAGCTGTTTACGAATGTGCACATCTCTTCTGGGTTGACGAGTGCGAGAACCTGAAAGATGGAGAGAGGTATGCTACATGTGAATGTGTACTCTTAACATTCTAAGTCCTAAAGTTTAAGAATGGGATACATATACAATTAAGACACGGAAAATCTTTCAATGCTGATAGGTGCTAGACTTGTCTATTTGAGCTAATATGAAATGTGTGAACAGGGTTGTGCTTTGCCTGAAGAAGGCACAAAAAGTTGCAGATGCTGCACAAAAAATGACCAACGTATCCCGTGGTACCAGTAGCACCGGGTCCGTGGCTCTATATGTCGAACTGCTCAACAAGTAAGTGACTTGTTTTAGTTGCATCTATCTAATACCTATGCGGCATATAACTTGTAATTGAGTACTTTGCCATGACTTTCTTGTAATGGTTTGAAATGCAATGCAGGTATCTCTACTTCTTGGAGAAAGGAAATCAACAAGTAACAGGGGATATAATCCAGAGCTTGGCTGAATTAATCAGAAGCGAGAAGAAGGTTGAGTCCGGTGCAGGGCCGTTCATAAATGACACGTTGCGTTACATTGAGTTTCAGAGACAACAGGATGATGGTGGCATGAGTGAGAAATACCAAAAAATCAAAATGGAATGGTTTGAATGAATCAATCTTTTTTCTTAACACTCTCTTAAGCTCATAACCAATAATCATAGCTTCGTATTGTTGGAGAAGCATGAAGAGTAAGTAATCTTAAGGATTAAACCTTGTTTCATTACCAATAAACATGTTTGCAAAGTTTCATACATTAACATTAAAAAATTCTAGAGTTGGAAGAAATGGTGAGTCTGAAACTGATTTAAAACATGTGGTGTGTGTGCCTCTGTGTAATTGTGCATAGTACTGAATTGAAGAAGCAAAAAAAAGAAGAGAGTTGTATGTTAATAGATTGATCCATTGTTAACAGACTGATATACCAAAAGCAAGTACATAAAAATAGAGAATTCCAAAATCATCATAGAATGGAGCATGACTTGTAAGCTTTGCTTTTCTTCTTCTTCAGCTTTGGCGGTTGTAACACCACTCGGATGGCTGCGTCAAACACAGCCTTAACATTCTGTACTTTCACATCATCAATACATTAGCATCAACATTATTAACAGTAGAAATGTGGAGTAGACTAATGAATGTACCTCTTGAGTTTTGGAACTGCATTCGATGTAAGTAGGTGCTCCTATTAGCTTCCTCAGTTCCTCTCCCTGAGCAGTAGTAATGGGGACAGCACCAGGATGGTCGACAAAGAACTGTTTATCATCTCGAAGATCTGGAGAAGAAGCAACACAAACCTCAGTCGCGTGCAACTAGTAAATTAAAAGCTTGAGATGAGGAGAAACAATTAAAATCTCACCAAGCTTACTTCCAACAAGAACGATGGGGACACCAGGCGCGTAATGTTTCAACTCCGGGATCCACTGCAAACACAATTGTGAGCACTTTGTTCATAATGTGACGAAACGAAACAAGATTTGATGAATCTTTTTATATACCTTTTTGGAGACGTTTTCATAACTGGCTTTACTTATTAGAGAGAAAGCCAAGATGAAAACGTCAGCTCCACGGTAGCTCAATGGTCTTAGTCTATTGTAATCCTCTTGACCTGTTTCGTTTTTTTCACACCCAAAAATCTCAGATTCAAAAGTGAAAAAACTAATCATTTTCTAAATTTAATACAAGATAGGTAAATGAAAGAACCTGCAGTATCCCAGAGTCCAAGATTCACGGTGCTTCCGTTAACAACCACATTTGCACTGAAATTATCAAAAACCGTTGGCACATAATCCTGTAAATAAATAAAAAACCAAGAGAAACATGAGATATGTTGTTAGGCTGCTGAAGAAACATATGAAAAATAATGGGAACATAACCGTAGGGAAAGTGTTGCTTGTGTAAGATATCAACAAACATGTTTTTCCGACAGCTCCATCACCAACCGTCACGCACTTTACGAACCTTGAAGCGCTCATTTTTTTCCCTCAAAGATTATATATTTAATTTCAGGGAAAATTAAAGAAAAAAAAAAAATTTTAGTCCTCAGATCTTCAAAACTCTTTAAAACAACAAGCCTGGAAATGGAGATTATTGCTGCAATTTCTGTTAATCGACAATCTGAGCATTGCAAATCTGAAAGGAGCGAACTTTGTCTGTCCAAGATATTACAAACCCTATTCACCCAAAGAAAGAGGACAATCAACAAAACCAAACAAAAAATGAGAAAAAAAAACAAGAGTTAGTTAAACTTTTAGCCGGGAAAAATGGGTAGTTGAAAGGTTCAGCTGAAACAAAATAATAATCAAATTTTTTTTTGCCAACCAAAACTCTTTCGTCAAATTCCGAAAATTGTGTGTGGTTTCCTCTTTTAATAGCTTCACAAAAAAAATCAACAAAATTACCAATCGATTCAATTGTGTGTGTTTGTTTATTTATGGGAAATTAAAGTAAGGGAGTTAGTTGTCTTTTCCCTTTCTCTCTTCTTCTGTTGTCGACAATGTTTAATTATATCATTAGACTTGCTTTCTTGTTTAAGCAATCCCCTAACTAACTCACTAACTAACAACCAAACAAATTATGTCTAAAGTTAATATAAGGTAGTTAGGTTACTTCCACATGGTTTGACATAACCATCTCCTTGTTCTATCTAGACAAGACTATCGCTTTTTTATAATGGTAATTTATATAAATTAGAGGCGTCAAAATTGGTGTCCGTGTCCATTTTGGACCGTCCAACATTATACTTTCTAATGATTATCTATTATATTCCATACCCAATAAAATCCGTTTCCACAAAGGACCAAACCCACTAATACCTTTCAAAATTGGACTGTCCATAGGACGTCCATATTTTATTTATTTATAATAATGTGTAGTTCTAGACAAATTACCTTGATCCAAAACCCAAACCGATTCCGATCCGAATTTTTGAGTTCGGTTTAAGTTCGAGTATTCCTAAAATACTTGATAGGTTATTATATTTTAGAATCCTCGGTTTGGGTTCGAGTTTGGGTATTATCCGTTACCTGTTCGGATATCTGTTTTATCTGAAATTAAAATAAATTTCAAATTAAATATCTGTTTTATCCGTTTTATCGGAATAGTTCATGACTCACTTAACTAAAAAGTGAAAACGGTTAAAAAAATAAAAAATGTTGAGTAAATTTTTTTTCACATTTGAGTTAAACCTAAATTTTGAAGACCAATATTAAGCACATGTCCATAATGTCCGATCTATTTTGTCCATGGGCGTAACTGGTCTTAGACCAATTTAACCCACTCTTTATATACACATGTCCAAATCCGTCCATAATGTATTGGACAAGATCCGCCCATGGGTGGTCCAACCATTTTGACACCTATACCTATATTACATAAAAACACATTGTAAATAACTCAAGGCTTACATTAGATCAGTGTCATTATTGAAGAATAAGACCCAAGTTTTTAGACCATGTCCTTGTATCTACAACATTTTTTCTATCTTTTGGGCCTTTCCTTAAATCTATCTTTTGGGCTTATTCATTCTCTTAAATCTCAATGACTTTGCTTTTCTTTTGGGCTCCTCACAGTGTAGCAGCAGTGAAGGCTTATTTTGCAGCATTCCGAGTTCTTCAATAAACCAAGTGCCAGGGAGACATTCTTGCCATTGAAAAGTGACATGTGGCTTCAATGGAAGCGTAATGCCCTGAGCTGAGAGTTTACTACTTAACAAGTCTATCAATAAATGTACATGGATCAAAAGTATTACTTGATGATGTTGTCAAGGAATGAATCAATGAAAGTCTTTAACCAATCACATTTTTGAAAATAGCATAAACTCAAATAAGTTCACAACATTTTACCAAAAGGTTTGGCTTAAATCAAGCAAAAGCAAAGAACAAATAGTAAAATAATTAAGGAAGCAACCTCTTCACCTCTTCTTGATCCTCACCAATGCTCTTAGCTTGGTTGTACACAGACTCAAAGGCTTGCATACACACACTTGAAAACCCAACCATAGCCTGAAACACATGAGGGAATCCCATTTGTAAGTTATTTAGAGTCATGGCTCTAGTCACACTCACTGACTTCTCATGTTTACTCTTCTCTTCTTCTACCTTTCCTTTGAGCATCTCAACCTTAACTCTCTTCTCTATCACCGGATTCTTTTTCCTGCTCTCAGGTACTGAATATGGACTATACTTGCTCTCAAGTGCTCTCAATGCTGCAGCTTTCTTCTCAAAGTCTTTTAACATGGACTCTGATCTCTTCTTCTGCTTATGTTCATCAGCCTGTTGAGCTACAATCCCATGGACTGCGGTTATAAAGCTTTTGATCCCTTCAGATGCTACTTTATCAGGAATCCGGTCAATAGCCAAGTGCCATTCCTCGCAGAAGCTGTAGATCTTTGACTCGTAACCATTACTAACAAGTGGATTCTTGCTGAACTGGAACAGGCTTAACCGTAACCAGCCTGTGAGAGATTGGATGTAGTCACGCTGGGCTTTAACCAAGTTGCAAAAAGAATAATGCCATTGTTGGATCTCGAGCTCAAGCTGAAGAGTTGATTGTCTGTGAAGCTCGGATGTTGGTTCAGTAGAAGGTATGGTGTTAAGGTACTTAAGCTGCTGAACAATATGAGTTTGAACCTGATGGCTCTCATACATACTCCTCCACATACACATAAGCCTACATAGCATTATACAAGAATCTTATTCACATTGACTAAATGAAGAAACATAAAATGGTTATAGTTAGATCAAACAATGGAACTAACCCTTTAACAAGTTCAACAAGTTGAGGATAAAGCTCAGTCTCTCTAAGCTTGATGATCTCATCAGAAGCACTTTGAATGGCTTGTGAAGATACTGTGAGCTGAGATTCTAACTTCTCAACGTATTTCTTAGCCTTCTCAGTCTTCACATACTCAGCTCTCTTCATCTCAAGCCTTCTCACATGCTCAACCTTCTTCTCATGCTCCATCTTTATGCTTTCTGCATTCTGTAACAACACCATATTCACAAAACAACAAACACTCACTGCTTTGCCATATATGTTTGTGTCAGGACACAAGTGGGTCTGTCACACACTATATAGCTCACGCTTGGACCCACCACACCCTTACAATTCCAAATAACTTTTCTATCCATATTTAGATGAAAACGAAACCAGCAATTTCAAGATCCAAACTTGATTGAATTGGAGAATAAAAATTTCAATTTTTTTAGTTCAAAGACTGAAACTTGTTTAAGTGAATTACCTTAACTTCTTGAAAGAGCTTCTTCTCCCAAGCATAGAGTCTATCCACTGTAGATGAATGGCTACCAACAATGCAATTTCCTCCTGCGTTTCTGTATTCATTAGACTTGGGAGCAAAACCCCTTGTCCAAAACGACGTCGGATTCATATTACATTCGTAGTTACTGTACATTTTCCCTGAAGAGACCACAACACACACAAATCAAAGTCACTTAGCCACTTGTAATAATCGTTACAAACGAAGAAGAGATTCATTGGTATACCTCCTTTAGTATGACCTGAAAAGTCAGTGATAGAGTTTGAGATTTCAAGGAGAGATGAAAGAGAAGCACCAGAATCTGCAGCTTTAACAAAATATTCATCGACTTCTTTTATAATCTCCATTAGATCTTTACCATTCCTCGACACCACTACTGCTAACTCACTTCCTGTAGTTGTAGTCGTCATTGTATCTTTAGAGAAGCCACTTACTATAGACGAAGCTTGAGGAGTAGATGTTGTCGGAGCTGTTGTCACAGCAGCTTCAGAACCAGTTCCTGTTCCAGAGGCGGTTCTAGTAGCGGTGGTTGTTTCTTCATCCCACTCTTCCTCAGAGGAAGAAGGAGGTGGTGGTACAAATGGATCCCAGAAGTCCCATGTAGAAGAAGGTGGAGGTGGAGGAGGAGGTGGAGGTGGTGGAGGAGGAAGAGCTGAGGAAGTAGTTGTGGAAGTCCATGTGGTTTCAGAGCCAGGACTTCGAGGAGGAGGAGGAGGAGGTGGTGGCGGAGGAGATGGGGATGGAGGAATGTGGTGAAGGTGAAGAGGTGTTTCTTTGGAAGAGAAGTTAACAAGAGAAGAACCGACGGCGCGTAGAGAACGGAGATAAAGCGCGTGAGAAACAGAGAGAGTTTGTCTAGATTTAACAAGGTGTTTCAAGTACCTCTTCCTTGCTTTACAACGAGACACAATCTCTTTACTATCTATCCTTGACTGACAACAACCCATTTCTTCTTCAAACTACTCTCTTGTCTGAATATTCTCTTTCTTCTTCTTCTTCAACCATACAATATCCAAAACAACTACAAAATTTAAAACTATGTTTTTCGTTTACTCAACAAATCTCACAAATGTAAACAACAATTTTCTTCTTATGAAGTGAAAGGAGTGCATTTACCTCGTTTATATCAAAAAAAAAAAAGAAAAAGAAAAATCCAAACTTTGTCTTGATCTGAAACTCAAAAGTGTTTTACTTTAGAATTAGATGTTGATGATTTTTTTATTTCTCAAGAAAGAAAAAAAAAGAGATTGTGAAGACACTTTGGTAACCCTGAGGAATGTAGTTGGAGTTTGTGACTTCTTTATTCAGTTTTAACCTCACACATACCTTTGGCTTTGGAAGAAGAGCTCTTTCCCCCAATAAAAATCTCTCCTTTTTACTTTTTTTTTTCTTCTCTTCCAAAAAACGCAGTCAATTTGACCAAACTAACCTTTATTTTTCAGTTTTATTACACTTGTCCTCTCAAACTTATCTTTTGTTTTATTTTTCTGATAATCAAAGTTTTAAAAACTCGAAATTAATGCGGTTACCAAAAACGCCAAACTTTGTATAAAGAAAAAAAACAAATATTTGTATTTCACAAAAACCGTTTCATTTGCCATTATTAAAATACGAAGGGCAAATCTGGAACTTTATACAATTTCAACGGCTGTATTTTTAGCCTACTTAAAACAAGGCTTAAGTAATTATAATTACTCACTTTGGTTTCTAGTGGTTTATACGTTTCTGTAAATTGTAAGCACAAGATACCAAACCTATGATTAATATAACACACACATTACTTACTTAACAAATACTAATTTTACAATAATTAGTCTATAAACTTAAAACTACAAAAGTTGAGTGGTGTAAATCAAAAGAATAAAGACAAGTGATACAATACAAAATTCATATAGTGATTAATGGTAACTACTTTGTCTCTCTTGTAAATTGGCAAAGAATAATAATTATAACTTTCAACTTTTATTATTGGTCAATGACAATAACTGTGAAAAATAATAATTTAAAAGCTTACATTAACATTAATAATTAAACCAAGGAGAATAAACTCATCTCCTCTCCCCAAACTAAACTTAGAATTATAAATTAGTTTTATAGATTCTGTTCATTGACACACAAAGTGATATCTTCAAACACTTTGAGTCTCTTCTTGTCTACTTTAGTTTCTGTTCCTAAAACAGCAGCCATTATAGCATCTTCAAAGTCTTTATTGTCTGGTAATCCACAATCTATTGCTTTCTTCTCCATTGATAATCTTCTTCTTCTTGTCTCTCCTTCATCATTATTACCACTACTAAACATTCCCATCTCTTGACTAAACGATCTTGTTCTCTTCAAATTGTCATTGTTGATGATCATCTTCGATGATATAAACGGTTTTGCATCAACCCTTAATGTGTTGTTGTAAACAGCTACTACATTCACATTCCTTTTCAAGTTCTCATCACCATATCCATCATTGGTTAAACCAGGCTTTGGTTTAGGTTTCATGTTCTGCTCTCTACATGGCTGAGGTTGCCATATAGAAGAAGATCCAAAGATGCTGTCAAAGAGCCGTCTTTGTTCAACCTTATCATCTCCTCCTCTTCTCATCATCTCAGAGCTAAGATCTTTAAGCATCTGTTGAGCTCTCTCGTAAGCTTTCAGATGAGAATCAACTCCTCTAGGACCATCAATAACAGCTGGTTTCACACGTCGTAATGTCTCTTTAGCTTCATCAATCCTGCCTTGCTTCATAAGACAAATACCAAGGTTACACATTTTGTTGTTGTCTGGTGCTATTGATAAAGCTCTTCTATATGCATCTTCAGCTTCCACAAAATTGTTTCTTTGCATCAAAGCCCATCCCAAGTTTCCCTATTTCGAAATAAAAATCTCATCTAATTTAGAATATAACACAAATATGGAAATTTCTATAACGTTTGAAATTGTTGGTTTACCAGTAACCGAGTTGCTTCTTGTTCAACAGAGACTTGAAATTTCTTGCCTTGAGATCTAGCTGTTTTGGTTCGTTTACCATTAAAGGCAAGACCTTTCTGTATTAAGAAGAGCTTATGTTTCAAAAGTCCGATCTGATCATCTAATCTCCCACATCTCTGCAAATTAAACAAACATCTCAATACTAAGATTAAACAAATTACAAAAGGATTAAAAAAGGATTGTTTTTTATGTAAAGGACCTTGTAGAGATCTAGGAGGATATTATCCAGAGATTCTTGCGACTGATCTGAACACCTTACTCTAAGAGATTGAATAGCTTCAATAGCTTCTTCAGCCCGGTCTTGTTGTTTCATAACAATGGCCATGTCTTTAAGAGCACTGTCCACTCTATCTCCAGCATTAATAGCTTTCCAGAACAAAGGGATCGCTCTCTCTGGATCCTTCTCTACCAACTGTGTTAAGATTCATAATCAAACACACAAAAATGTAAATCAAAACCCAAAACACAAGTTAAGATTCATTAGAGTTGAGATTTGGATATGTAATGAATCACCTGAACATTCTTAGCCCTGACATAAGGACTGTCTCCGACAGGAACTTTGTGGATAGCATGAAATGGTTCAGACTGAGTACGGGAGATACCAAGTGGCTTTGCAGGAGAACATGGAGCCGATCTTGTCGGTCTGAAAACATCTTTCATCATCTTTGGAGAAGAAGAAGCAGAAGAATCTAAGAGGAGGAGTGTTTTGAGGGATGTTTTACGATTTAATACGAAAGGGTTGTGAGAGAAATCGGATTAATAAATAAAAAAAAGTTTTGAAAATTTGACCGTTGAGGGTAACTAGCCGTTGTGTTCTATATTATGTAATCTTCTATTTCTGCTATTGTAGATACAATACTAATTATGGGGGAGCGTTTATCATATTCACTCCCTTTACTTACATTAAGTTTTGATTTAGCCCCGGAAAAATAAAACAAAATTAAACAAATTTGGCAAAAATAACATTCAGATTTATTAATAAAGAAACATATCCGACTATCCGTTGTGACTGCTGACTAGGGGTGGATAATCTAGGTTTCGGTCAGGTTTCTCATTTGTTAGTTTTGATTTTTGTTTGGAATTTTTGCATTATGAGATATTATTGTACACATTCAATTCTTATATATTTTAGGTCAAATTATTATTCTAATTCAAATTTAAATTGTTTGAATAATAAATAATGGGATACAAGTTCAACCAAATCTAATTTAAATTCTGAAATAAACTAAAATAAAGAATTATACCATGAAACAAAACCTAAATTAAAATCCAAAAGTAAAACATAAAAACCAATAAAATAAAATAGAAATATTTGATCTTCTTTGTAGTCAACTTTTCAAATGCACAGAAGTCAAATAAATTTGTCTTTTAGCCGATAAACTGAGCTCATGACTGATATTACATATGTGAGATATATGATTCAATCAATGCGCCAGTATGTCTGTATAAGATGAAAGTGAAAGTGATAAATTTCTTTGATTGATTCCTTGATTTTATTTTTCATATTCTAAGAAAATAAATCTACTTCATCAAGAAATCAAAAATCAGATTCAAAGTAACAATCAAATTCTCTTTGAAATTTTCTAACTTTAGTGGTTTCCTTGCAGTATTTGATGGGTTTAAAGCGGAACCAGTTCTCTTGGAAGAACAATTTAACTCCATAGTCTACTTAACTGCTCATCGGAATAAATTTTAAATGTTCTTACTAAATAATTTTTATTTAAACATTGTCTAACATCCCATGTTCTGCTATGGTAGTGAATCAGAAGAGACTTAATATACTTGATTTGGCTACATATGTCACTGATGTAGGCCGGGTGGTTGACTGGCCGAGGTTCGTATCAGGCGATGCGGAAGTCGGGTGTCGGGTGGGAAATTCCTCGGTGCCGGGTGGGAAATTCCTCGGCTTGTGGTCGATGTGTCTCGGTACGCGGCTAGG
>KE157888.1:1769-23583 GCA_000411055.1 Leavenworthia alabamica
CATTTGTATTGAGTTATGATTTTCTTTTTAATATATTTTTAGTTTTTTTACATTTTAGTTTTATTTATCTATGTTCTAAAAAAATTATTTTTTATATAAAACATAAAATATTTAGTTTAAGAAATAAAATATTTTAATAAAATTTATTTAAGTATTTTAACTTAACGTATAAATATAAAATATTTAAAAGTATGTCAAAATTTTATTAACGCCTAGGCGGGGCCTAGACTTCGACTAATCCTTTTAAGCGCTAGTCTCCTAGTGAACGCTTAGATACCGCCTAGCGAATCGTTGAACATTGAAAAAAACTATTGGTACGCATGCAAAATATATATAATAATTATGAAAATTGACAAATCATTTTAAATTAGTTGTAGATTTAAAGATATATTTAATATAGTAAAAAATTTGATAGGCTCTAAACTTTACTTGTTTTATTTTATAGCCATTAACCATTTAACCTGATTAGCATGATAGAAGATTTTGCTTCTCACATTTTGGATAAAACTAAAAAAAAAAAAGAGTTTTGAAACTTTTTCTTGTTGGTACTTTCATTCTCCAGGCTGTCCATTGTTGTTTTGTATAGTTTTGTCCACTGATGAACTTACAAAATTTTAAAATTACATGTAAATTATTATAAATTTTAAATTTATGTTTTTTTGTTATTTATTATTTTTAACTTTAATTTTTTATGAAATTAAAATTATATTTTAGTGTCCACTCATCCTAGTTACCACTTGTTTGGTGAATGGTGATATGTTTTAATTATTATTACTAATATCCATTCTTTAATTTAATATTATTGTTTTATGGAACAAGTGTACAAATTGGTTTACTCTTACTCACAACTATAAAAACAGATAATAACATAACTCTATACAACATGAAGAGGACCATATAGCTTTCTTCTCTTTGATTTGATGGGCAATACACAAGTGACCTTACATTGTCTCCAAAAGCTATATTTAAAACATTTGTATGATCCATGCTTGTCTATTTAATAATTATGCAAAATATTGCATTGTCTAATTTTTTTAAATAGCCATGTTACAATAAGACAAAACATAATTAATTAATTTTAGAAATATATCGACATCAATTGATCTTATCAAATCTTAAGGTTTGACCTAGTCGAATAAGCCAAAAATGGTACCTTTAATTTTCTTTCTTAGAGAATCAATCTTTTAAGAAGCATGAAAACGTTATTATAAATATTTTATGGATCTTGAAAATAAAATAAATCCAGCAATTTGTTTTTATACGCTAGAGTATCTTAACTTTGAAATTCTAAAATATTAATATTCAAAGAGAACAAATAATGAACTACAAAACAAATGTTGAAAATAAAACTAAGAAGTGACGTAGGGGAATAGCTTACCGTACATTACCGTAGTTGGCCGGTGGGTGACCATTATTTGGCGGCTCAACTTGAAACTCTTTTTTTTTGTGCAACACTTAACTTGAAACTAAACCTCTTTGAATTAATAATTAATAAATTAATAAATAATATAAAAAATATAACAAAAAGTGTATTAGTCAAAATCAATAGAATAATATTATAAACTAAAGAAAATACTATGAACAAAAAAATAAAAAATATTCACATAATGTAAAATTAATATTTATCAGTTTATAGTATAAGTTAATATCAAGTTATAGTATAAGTTAATATCAGTTTATAGAAATATTTTTCGATTTATAATATTTTTTAAAATTAATAAATACTAATTTATGATAAATTAATATTTATATAAATCAAAATCCAAAAATTATTAGTTTATAGAGATTTTATTGTATGTTTTTTTCTTCGCAAATATTTGGACATTTATAAAAAATATGTTAGATGTATATCTTATACATTTAGGAATTTGGGATAGAAAATTATATATGGGTAATTCTAGAATTTAAATGTTATTCACAATATTTTATAGAAAAAGAGATAAAAATAACGGATATGAGAATATGAATGAAACTCAAATTTTATTTTTCCAAATATGTTGCAAATTAGAATTCTAAAATTTTTCAAAGTGACAAACATTGCTAAATTTTCAAAAAATTTCAAATCCCAAAAAATATAATCAAAATTCGGAAGAATTAATTTTTTGGCTCTTTTAAAAATCAGTTGAAAAAATAAAAACGTCTACACTCTCGTATCCACATTATTTAATTAAAAAATACAAATCAAATTGGACCCATAATTTGTCAAACAATATTTGTATTTTTACAGGATTATGAGAAATCAAAATCTAACTATCCAAATCCAAATATGAATCCTCCATCAAATTATGATCTAGATCCGAACTCATTTATTTTGGGTAATCATTTTTGGGTCCCGGATCCGAATCGGACATGGCTAACTATAAACCCACAAAAAAACAGTGTATTAAACAACATAAATCATACAAAAAACCAAATAATAAGAAAAAATAATTTATTATCAGCAAAAAAAAAATTAAACAAGAAAATAATAGCTTTAGTGAATATTCACCTAATGACGTGTAATAAAACTTTAACTAAACCTTAGTATTACTCTTCTTCTGGTGTACTAGTATTGTTTATAACCAAACCATCAAAGAAGCTCATCAAGAAACAATCTCCCTTTATATTTCTCAACCTTAACTCCCATCTTCTCCATCCGCAACCGTTCTTTCTCCAGCTCAGCCATCTCTGCTCTCATCTCCTCAACTCTCAACCTTGCTTCCACTACTTCCTTCTCAATCCTAACCAAATCAGCTTCTTGAATCTCCATTTCTTGTTTCTTAAACCTCATGAATCCTTCTTGCTTCTCTTTCTCTAACTCTTCATTTTCTTGATACCGAGCAAACTCTTCAAGAACAAAACCTAGCCAACCAACATCAATGTTCACTGACTCTAAGTCTTTAAGAACAGCAAGCATCTCTTTGAGCTTTAGTTTAGTTAACTGTATAACTGGAGTTGAACCAAGTTCTTGTATTAATGAACATAAGCATTCTAAATATCGTGATCTCATCGACGATGATTCTAGCTTAGAGTTCGCGGCTATGTCTCCGTGTTTGTCAATGATTGATGTTAGGATTGTGGAGAGAGTAGAGTTGACATGGTAGTTTCCAACTGAAACACATGAGTCTGACATTACTGATTCAAGATCGAGCTCTACTCCGTTCTCATCAGCATCCTCATTGTCATTGTCATTATTGTATGATCTTGGAGGACTTAGAACATTTAAAACATTAATCTCACTTACTGTTTTATTCTTGTTAATGTGTTCATGCTCTTGATGTCTTGGTGATTCAATTTTCCTAGCCTGAACAATATCGAAAGGAAACAGAACATGTAAAGACTAGGCTGATCCAATCATTTTGGATGTCAAAGGACACCAAAAAAAATGTCTTTAACAACTAAAATATGTCATACCCAAGAAATCACAATATTACTTTATAAAAAACTAGCATCATGCCCTGCTATGCAGAGACATATTTATTGTTAAATTATTTTTTTTGTTAAAATATTATTAATTTATATATTTTATTAGATTTTTTTGAAAATTTAATTAAATTTTTATTTGTTTAAAATTAAAAAAATAAATTAATTTTAAAAAAATATTATAATTTAGATTTTATAGTATGAATGAAATGATTACTTGAAACAAAAACAAATAGAATACAGAAAAATAAGTATATCTAATACAAAAAATGTTTTCAATCATTAAAAAAGAAAAATAAATTTAAAAATAAATAAATTTTAAATCATTTAAAAGAAAAATAATAGATTTGATAAAAAAACATGTAGAGGATAAATACGAAAGAGGAGATATAATAGTTTAGAAAAGTAAATAAATGAGAAATTTTTGAAAATAATTGCACTTTAAAATCATGAACTATTAATTAACTGCAACAGTTTTTTAATAATTGTAAATTATTTATAATAATAAAATATAATTGTCAAACAATTGTAGGATTAACACGTCATAAAAATAATACGTGTTAATCATATAATGCATCAGTTTTTTAGTAAATTACTTGTGATTTAGTATATATATATTCAAACAAAACTAACTATACTAAAAAAAAATATAAAACTTAAAAAAAAAAAATCTAAAAATGTCATTAAATTGAAAAAAAAACAAAATTTTTTCCTAAAACTATTAGATACCGATGTTCTATACGACCGGTTAGATTACTTTAAGCACGTTTGTGGTCCATGACAGAATAAACATTTGTCATGAACCCAAATCACAACTAAAAAAATTTATTAAAAGACAAAAGCCCAAATACTTTTTAATGTAAAAATTTAGAACCCTAAAATTTTATTTTCTGCAAAATAACAATTTGCCTAGGGCCGTGATATACTTCAGACGGCTTGGTTACCTACCCCTCTGGACCGGGCTTATAGTTAAGATTACACTGTCCCAGAACTTGCAAAACCTTTAGATATAGAAACATAAGATTGTACATGTCTCTAATATATGATCCATAAGTGAGAAAGGGTTAATGAACAATACCATGTTGCTTGGGGATAGAGGAGCCATCCTTGATGGCTTATCTAGCTTATGGTTTAAAGAATCATCCTGACCGTTAAAGATTTCATTAGATGATATAGTAGAGAAAGGTTTGTTTGGTTCTGGAATCATTGTCTTCTTGACAGTTACTGGTGAAGTTCTTGAGTGATAAACCTTTGGTGAAGTGGCTGCACCATTATGATAATGACTTGTGTTCAAAGGTGATTGTGGTTCTGTCTTTTTCTTACCAAAACTTGTTGGGATACTAAGAATCTTTGAAGCTATATAACAAACATTTCAAGATAAAAAGATTCAACTTTTGCAAAAAAGAATTTTTTTTGTATTAATGTAAAGTATTTATACCATTTAAAATTTTTTGACACAAAAACCGAAAAACTACATCAAGCTAACCACACAAACTCGAGATTTTTTTTTGTATTTTATTATTAATGGTCATTTTGTAACAAAATTTTAGACAATTTTGAAAACATTTTTAGATATTTTATTTAAATAATTTGTTTTAGTTTTTGTTTGGACTCATGACAAATGTCAATTCTACCATAAACCACATACGGACCTGCATAGACCGAACATACCAAACAAGACCCAAAGTAAAAGGCGAAATCACATAGAAGATATAAAAAAATAAAATACCAAAACACAGGAAGCTGAAACTATTGATCAAATAACCAAAAGTTCCTCCATGAATATATCCATTGAGTAAAAACAGATTTCAATCATTTCAAAAAGGCGCATCGAAAAATCGATCAGCAAAAACATATAATGATGATGAAAAAAGAGATCAAGAAGTAACTTAAGTATCATTCAGTATTCATTAAAGAAAACATAATATAGAGATCAACATAGTATGAATTCAATATAAATGAAAACATAGGAAGTTAATAAAAATAATGATACCTTGTTTCTTTGAATTCTTCTTTCCATGGCTTTGAGAAATCTTTTCTAAACAATCTGAAGCACATTCATGAAAAGGGTTTTTAGAATATTTACAATCAGGATGAGCTTTCCTATTGATCTCCATTAGCTTAATCAAATCAGACACAACAACAACTGCAATAAAATAATCCAGAAATGTGTTAAAAATAGTTAAAATATCAAACACTTGTGTTGTTTATATTACAACTACTCCAATGTAAACACCATTGGATTTTTCATGATTTTATTCTCTCTTCAAAAGGAAAGGAAAAACACAGAGAAGCAAAACAGAGGTATTGAAATTAGATAACTTTACCAAAAAACACACACAATAAAAGAACTTTGAAATTATTGTATTTTAGATGATCCCCACAACAATAACTCTAATCAAACAAACAAAAATATAATTTTTTTTTTCAAATTTCAGGACCCACAACAATCTAAAATAATAAATATGAATAAAGCACCGATTTTTTTAGATTAAAGCTTTAAACTTTCTTCACCTTTGTTTATATTCACATGCATATATAAAGAAAGAGAGAGATTTGGAATGGAGAAGAAAGGTCTTGAGTGATGATGATGTAAAAGTTTATATATAGAAGAGACCAAAGGTAAAAGAGTCATTGCATATACATTTGATTTGACCATTAGCTTTTATAAATAAGACATAAGTATAGATGTATTAATCAAAGGTTTCCAGAAGTTGACAATAACGAAGCTGAATATAAATTATGGAACAAAGCAAAATATGCTTTCTCTTCTCTTTTTTTTTTGTTTAGTTCACACCTAACTGTTAACCGTTTTTTTAATACTTTTCTTCATGTGTCAGACATAAGGTTAGAATTACAAAATGATATAACCGGTTTTGCCTGACCCTTCCGGTACTCAGATTCAGATTACCAAATCCTCTGTTTTTTACAGGTAGACAAAAATTATCAGCAAATGGTATGACACTATGATATATCATCTAGGACAAAGTATCAATCGGATTAAATGAATCGGGTTATCTAATAATCGAATTATTCATAAATTATAAAATTCACCGAATAAACCGAAAAAAATCTAGAATCAATCGGTTCCGATAATGGTTTAATCGAATTAGATTTATGCAAAAAAATTTCGCATTAATCTGATCAAAAAGTTTATTTATTCGATTTATTTTATCAAAAATATGTAATTTTAACTCAAAAATTAAATTTTGATCCGAATAAATTGATTATTTTAAATTGATTCGATCCATTTATTCACTCATATCCGATTAATCTAAATCTGATCTAATTCGATTTTTACCGATCCAATCCGAATAATTTATCCATTTGGAGCTAATGACATAGTCCAATTACAATGAGGAACAACTGTTTTTTAGTTGTTTCAAATTTAATGGACAGACAGACAGACAACTCACATTAGTAGGGTCATTGGTTATTTTTTATTTATTGTTTTTGTAATTTAATTTTGTCAATGATAAAGAATTAAAGATAGAGATCTCATATCTACTTACTACTGCATTAACTAGAGTAGCTACATGTAGCACTGTTAATAAAGGTTCAAATGTTTAGGCCGGTCCTGACCTGCCACTATTTATATTGATCATGACCTTTACTTAATGTTATAAAGATTTCAAAGCAGAATTTTAAGAAGTTTAACGTTAATTATCTATTTTTATTTAAATAAATTAAATTTTTGTATTATAATACCGAAATAATATTTTTTTTGGAGCCAAAACTACAAAATTAAAACATATTGATAGATGAAACCATAACAATCAATATAGTGGATTATATCGAATCGAAGTTGAAAGATGACGTCATCTTACGATATCATCACCAAGCTTTAGGTAACTTGCTTTTTTGATTTCCAACACAAATACCAAGTCTAACAACATTTTCTTATCAAATCTAAAAACATGTTTAGCATAATTCAAATATTGAAACTGAAGAAACGTATCAAAGTTTGGAAGAATCTAAAATCATAACATCGAAATTTCATAACTAAAAACCTCTTTTCTCAGGCTTCGAACCTGTGAAAGGCTCTTACTTACTTACTCTCTGGGAATTTAGCTTCGTAAGTGTCTGTAGTCTGTTAAAACAGATGAAGAAAGATTCGTTAAAACAAAAACAGTTTAAAATCTGAGATTAAACAAAGGTCAAGCTTTTTTGGGAGATTAGATACCATGTAAGTAGCAGTTATCATTTTTCCTGCAAACCATCTTCCATGAAGTGCACGTTGTGCTCCCATAGCTGCTTGAGTATTTTCAAATCTCAAGTAGACAAAACCAACGCTGTTCCTGTTTTTTTTTTTTTATCAACAGAGAAAGAGATCAGTTTCAAATCTTTTCGATATTGATAATAAAGAGACTCTACTCACTTGTCAACATAGATATGTTTCAGTTTTCCGAATTTGGAACACTCTTCTGTAACATCTTCTTTAATGTCTTCATCAAAATCAGGCTCACTCTGTTCAAAACAGATACAAGAATCAGATTGAGCTACCAACTAGGCCTGGGCATTCGGATTCGGATTCAGTTCGGATTTTTCGGTTTTCGGAGAACTGAATTGAAAAATTAAAATCCGAACAGAAACCGATTTATTTCGGTTTGGTTTCGGCACAGTTTTGTATAAAAAATAGCCAAAATCAAAACCGAATCCAAAAAATCTGAAAATCCGAGAAAAATTTCCGAAAATACGAAAAAATTGGGAAAAAATCTAAAAAACCAAAATCACTTAAAAACCGAACTGAAAAATAAAAACAAAAAAAATCCTTATATAATTGGGTTTATTTCGGATAAACCAAAAAAATGAAATCCGAACCGAAAAATATTTAATCCATAAACCGAACAATTTTAAACCCTAAATCGGTTCGGTTTCAGTTCAGATTTTTTGGATCGGTTTTTGGATTTCGGATTCGGTTTCGTATTTATGCCCACCCCTAACTACCAACTGTTAATAAAAATGTTTAGTAGACCACCAAGTAACTAACCTCTGTAGATGGATCAAACATGTTTTTAAGAAGTAGACATTCACTGGGAACACCAATAGGATCAAGCGCAGCTGGAATAATACTAGTTCCTGTGAGTCCAGTCACAGCAGGGAAAGATACAAGAGCAGGTGTTGTCAATGGTGTGATTGTAGAAACTCCACCATGAATAGATGTGGTTGCATTAAGGCCAGTGCTGCAGATAATATTGGATTTTAGTAGAATATTAAATTTAATGACTTAATAGAAAAATTAGAAACAGGATTCAGGTAAACCTTGATGCAGTTCCACTGCGATCGAGTTTTTGCATTAGCAGCGCCCGTGATTGTGCATTCAGAGACTGCAGTATAAGCAACCAGGTTAGGCTACGAGAATGTATTTATTTACCACTATGGATCTTACACATCATAGTAGCTATTTACTGTAATAGAGAACAAGATCTAATAATAAAATTGTCAGTTATTGTTAAGTTGATTAAAACTATGTTCATATTTTATCGATCAAACTTCTCAGTCATGAGGTTCCGATATCTATTATGTGAAACAGGTTAAGTGAGTTCTTTCTGCATATCCATGAAATAAGTCTTCTTTTAGAGGTTATGAAATGAATTTTACGGTAACTACTAACCAGACCACCTCCATCATCATCATCCAGATCACCAGTGGTTTGTGCCTGTCCAGCATCTGGGACTTCAGTTTGATCTGTTACAGCTGACACCTAATGAAAAGTAAAACATCATCATCAATAGATATAATATGTAGTAGTGTTACATGCATGTTTAGAAGCCTTGAAAAGTAAAAACATCATCATCAATGTAAGCTCTCTATATTTTAAATTTAGTTCGACAGCTACCTTGATTGCACGACCTGCAATCTCCAACTGTCCATTCAGATTAAGTGCGTTTCTAGCATCCTCCAGACGGGCAAACTTTAAGGTTTACAAAAAGAAAAGATTTTTGTTAATCAAAAAGGGGCATTAGCAAGAAAAACGTTATCGAGACTAACACTGACATCCACCTACCTGAACAAAACCAAATCCTTTGCAGAGTCCAGTTTCATCACGAGGTATCTGGACCAGCTCCACACTCCCAAATGATTCAAATACCTAAGAATGTCAAAAGAAAAGTATTATTTTGTCACCTGAGTATGAGCTATGATCAGAAAATGAAGAAATTAGGAAAGAGATCTATGATTTATAGAATACAGGAATAGCTCTGTTATTATATATATCTCTAACCATTTATCCATCTAGCACTTCTTTAGTATCAAACAAACATAGAGCAGTTGCCCAGAAAATCAAGTAGTTTACCTTTCGCAGATCATCTTCTGACATGTTAATATGCAGGTTACCAACATAAAGACGTCTAGCTCCCCCGGAGTAAGGGCCCAGCATGCCCCCGGCTCCAGCTGCAGCAGTTGTTGACTGAACAAGATTCTTCTCGGCTTCAGATGGTTTTACCATAACAGGCTGACCAAGAAGAGGTTGCCCAGATAGAGCAATAGCCATAGGGACAGACATTGTATCGTAAAATTCCACATATCTGCAAGAAGGGCAAGTTTTAGAATCTACAAAACAGTACTAAAACAAGCCCAGAAGTTTCTTGAAGCTTATGACTACTAACAGTTAAGAATTATTAAACATGAAAGAATGCTCTTTTGTCACATAAGTCCAAGAGAACTGTTCTATACTCACCCGATTCCCCTTGAACGTCTAGAAATTCGATCCATAATTATCCGTACATCTCGTACCTGAAAACATATTTTGAAGGCAATGTTTTAAGAAAATATTCAATTGAACCAGCCAGAACAACATTTAAATGGAGAGAGAAAGCCGGCAGGGAGAGGACAAACCTTTCCAGCTTTGGAAAAGAACTCATAAACATCCCTTTCAGTTGCCCTCAAAGCAATCTGTTGTACATATATCCACAAAATATCAATTAAAGATCAAGTTCCAAAGGGACCATGCTACCACAACAAGCATACCTGATAGGCAAAAACTGTTCTCTGGTCTCTTTCAGGATCAGCCTCAGGCTCTACCTTATCCTCCTTTTTATCTTTATGGCGTCTGCAAATTACCAAACATGTGAGCTCGTTTAATATGACAATTTCATCCATATTTTACAAGATGTCGCAACATCTTTATAATATGCCAGAGACAACATATCAGAAGCCATCTTCTGGTATGAAGCAACATGTTAATATTAATTCAAAATAGATAAACTTTTCTCCGACAGGTGTACACACATGAAGCACGAGATGGCCCTGCAGGGAACTATGTGAAGTCAACAAGGGGTGAACAATAAAGTCATAAATTTAAACTTAGATCTTCTTCAGTTTAAATTTCAGCACGGGAACCTTCAGTCTAGCCAAAAACTTTTTACCTTCTATTAAAATGATAATCTTAAACGGAACGAGCCCCATCAAGTTGTACAGAAGGCAATACCAATCGACCTAATAGCATTAGTATGAACCAGTTAACACTTATAGCTTACATCAAAGGTTTTTGTAGCATAACCCAAAGCATAAGAGATTTGATTTCCAAATTCAGCTGTCAAATCAAGAAAGCACTAAGGGCCCGCATTCTCAATTTCAATCATGAATCATGACATCCCAATAATACTCTGAAACTACCATGAGAACTCTTCTGGGAAAATGGCAAAGCAGCTACTAAACACAGTACATAAATTTAAGAATCAGATTCTAAAGTGTGAATCACCAACTTGGATGTGTACATCTAAGGAAGTATTAACTAATTATGAAAAAGATATATTGATTGAATGCAGTACGCATTTCTGAGATGAAATTATTAAAAACACAAAAGAGAAGGGGCACCTGCGATCTCTGTCACGATCCTTGGTGTCTCTTTCCTTAGGTTCTACTTCCTGGCTCTTTTCTCTATCCTGACTTCGATGTCTCTCAGATCGACTTCTACTTCGCCGTGATCGATCTCTCTGCCTATCTTTTTCATGTTCACGCCCTTTACTGTCACGATCCTTGTCTTTATTCCTCTCTCTATCTTTCCCATTTCGTTCTTCTTTATCTCTATCCTTCTCACGATCTCTATCTCTCTCCTTGTCTCTGTGATCCCGGCTACTTCTATGCCTATCCCTCTCCCTATCTCTAGAACGTGAGCGGTGGCGCGATCTCGACCGTTTAGAACGCCGACCATCCTCATCTTCATCCCTCTTCTCATCACCCCTATGCCTTGAACTTCTACTCCGCTCTTTCACTTCAGATTTGGTTTTCTCATCACCACCATTTCCAACTTCATTCTCCAGTTCAGGATTTTCAACTGTCTTCTCTAAGTACTCATACTCATCAAAGTCCATACTAGGAGATAAATATCCTAGTCAAATAATTTTCACTACTCAATCCTTAGAATCTACAAAAAAAAAACGCAAAATAAATCGTTAATTAGCACAAGAACAAGCAAGAACCAAAACGATGAGTGCCTAAATTGATTCCGAAACTCTAATTTCTAAGATATAGATCTATATATAGTATTCAGCTTCCCATATCGATACTGCTTACAAGCAGAGAATGAGCACACAACGAATTCAAGATTGAAATTGATAAGAAATTTAGTAAATCAGTCCACCTTAGCTCCGGTGACAAAACTCGAAGAAGCAAAGAGAAACGGCGAGGCTAGATAAACTGGAAGCAGCTCTGAATCTGGAATCTCCGGCTTCGTAATCTAGGGTAAAGAAGAGAGTGCTGAGAAGACGAAGCTTTGTGAGGTGGTCGCTAACTCTCTCTATACCACTTGCTAAGATTCAGCCTAAAACCCTCCAACGGGTCAAAGGCCCAATCCATCTTTTTAGTTCTTTTGGGGCTTATTATCCTCGGCTCTTTTAATTGGGCTTTTGATAGAGCCCATATCTCATATATATCTCAGTTCACTACTCTTTCTCTGGTCCCAACAACTTTGATTCCTCAAAAAACAATATGTAAAGTTCTTGAATATTAATATCTTTGTCCTTCTATAATTATTGTCTTCGTTGTAACTAACGTATCCGGATTCGGATCCGAATACTAAAAATAAATCCGGCAGATACAGATATGGATACAAAATTTTTAAAACGAGTATTTTGATTTATAATGTTTTTTAGAATATACAGATATACAATATAGATATCTGAATTCGCTTTGATATTTGAAGCCGAATATTCGGGTATGCCTCTTTAGAAGAACCGGATATCCATATACATATTTTGTTTTAAAAATTTAACAGATCCGAATCAACCAAAAATACAAGATATGTGGATACTTAACATGACTATGTGAAGTTTTCCTCCAAATTTAATCTTCAACAAATTATAGTTTATTTTTAATAAGCAAAAACCAAAGCAA
The DNA here is from genome assembly GCA_000411055.1 of Leavenworthia alabamica. NCBI lineage: Eukaryota > Viridiplantae > Streptophyta > Magnoliopsida > Brassicales > Brassicaceae > Leavenworthia > Leavenworthia alabamica. Next base: position 14,508 of record KE157888.1, read on the forward strand.
AATTCAAAAACTTTAAACAATAGCAACACAAAACTTAATTTATTGATCCTTATATTAAAAGTTCCTTGAGGCAAAATAAAAGAAAAAACAAAGAAGATAGATATGGTCATCAATACATGAAGCTTATTAGGTAGGCAGAGTATATTTACTCCTTGTCATCAGGGATTATTACACGATTCTTATCAATGTTGGCACAAATAGAATCCACCTCATACCTTGTATTGAACATTTGTCCCAGTGGATCATAATAGTACTGCACATTAAAAATTATATGTGAATGAAAACATGTTATCAAAATTCATAGATAGATTAAAAGAAAGTGGATAAAAACATAGGATAGAGCATATTATTTTATTTTTTTATAACTTTTTGTATTAAGTTTTGAAAACCGAATATTACTTGTTAAGATCATAACCATTTGATACAAAAATGCAAAAAGATATGATAATAGCCCGTAACAAATCAAAAAGATTATAGAACAACCTAAAGATTTGATGATATGCATTTGTGTATATGCATTAACAAATTATTAAAAGTGATGAGTTTTATAGTGACAAAAAGACAATATGCATAGTAGATAGCTTATCTACATAATGATAAAAGATTAAACTACTATCACTTAGTTTAAAACCGATTTTGAGTTTTAATCAGTTAAAAGCGTGAAGAAAAATTGATTATGAGTTTTAATCGGCTAAAAACATGAAGAAAAATTTGACCTTTTGTATATACAAAAATAATCTAAAAAATTTGATTTCTAAACGATTTTTTAAATCGTGAAGATATACTTTATGTATTTGTACTCACCTTAACTTAGTTGATATTAACTTCAAATTTTATGGAAAAAAATAACTAAAATTTGATCACACAAGAAACATAGAAGAAATTAAGAAAAATTACTCGGTAGAGCCTATTGTTACGCTTAACACGCTCTTCAACGATCCAACCAGTTTGAAGCCAATTATAATCAGGCCAAGTATTATCAAAGACAGTACAAGTATTTCCAGGGATTGAGTTCAATGGCCTTTTATTATCTCGTGTCACAACCCTTAATGTTTCTCTTCCTTCCATGGAAAGATTCATTACACTGTTCTCGTAAGAAATCTCTGGAGAAGCTCTCCTTTGCTTTGGACGCTTTTGTCGTAGTGGTTCGGAGCTATGTGTTTCACCTTCCATGTCTTATTTGTTATGTCTTGTTACACTTTTTAACTTAATGAATAAGATTTATTCGCTTAAGGTTAAATTATATTTTGTGGTTTATATATTTAGTTTAAATAGAAAATAATCTTGTAACTCTATAATACACTATTTACAGAAATTTTTTTATTTATTTTAACCTTTATACCAATCCAAAATTTTTTTTTATTGACGTGGAACATTAATTCAGATTAAAATTATGTAGACAATTTTAAAATCTAATAGATTTGGTTTTTATGTAGTATAGATTATGTTACATTATATAAAGTTGAGGAGATTCTTTTATCCGTCACTTTATACTTACGTTTTTAAACTTGAGACATCAGTAACAAATTTTCTGAATTGTTTATTTTCTTCTCATGATGTCACCTCAACATTTATTATTTCTCTAAATGTGATACATTATCATTATTAATAACTTTTAAAATATACCATTTATTATTTTAAATTAATTTTTTTAAAACCTACTAATCTTTTTTTAGCTCTAGATAAAATCATTAATCTATAATTAGATTATTGATGCAGAGTTAAATCTAGAAATTCTTTTTTCAAATCAAAAACCCTATAGACCATGTTATCTTTTAAGGGATTAACATAAAGTCCAATATGAATCTTATAGCCTAATTATTTTATCGGTTTATTATTTTTTATTAATCGTCATTTTCTCTCCATTGCATGTCTCCATCTTGCTTATTTAGAAACTTTACTACATGAATGGTGAAACAGAAACCAAAAATCACAAGAGATAAAAAATGGTTAAGCTTAAATCCAACATACACAGTTTCAATTATTTTCTGTAACTAAATTAAATTATTCTCAAAACAATCAGTGCTAATATGAAATGTTTACTCTTTGTTTCCCAACTTTAAAAACTGCCAAGACTCTCCAATCTGGTCTTGGGATCTATTGCATATATGTCTGACATGTTAACGCAGCAAACATGATAATTGTTAATTTAAAATTATTATTTAACCAAACATAAGAACAAAACATAAAAAAATTAAAACCAACAAAATATGATAATTAAAATGGACAAAATAACTAGAGATAAACCAACAGATTAGTGAATCGCAAACCGACAAACGTTTTAAATATTAACCGACACATACACCTAAGAGAATAAACACAAAATTATATCAAAATTCATTTGTTCTAAAAGAAATAAGATTCTTTGTTGAAAATCGTGTTTGTAAAAGAATTTTCTAATTTTTTTTATATTATGTCTCTCCAACATAAGAGCAGAACTTTCCAATCTATTTATTTATTTATATAAGTTTATAAATTTGTTATTTTCAATATCGATATTGAGTGTTTTTTCTATGTTTGTAATAAAATCTTTAGAGGAGTATTCAATTTTTTTAAATAAACAATTTTTTTAATAAATATATTAATAAAATAATTTAAATAAATTATTGAATAAAATTCGGGCCGAAAGGCGGATCAACTCTTATTATTTTTTCTTTTCTTTAAAAGTGTATTCAATCAAACTCATAAAAAGCCCATAAAGAAACTTTAATAGAACTAACTAAACTCGTCAAAACCCAACTTAGCGACCTCTTTGTCTTCGTCTCACTAACTCATGAAAAGCCCATATAGAAACTTTAAAAGAACTAACTAAACCCATCAAAGCCCACCTTAGCGACCTCTTCGTCTTCGTCTCACTGTTTTTTTTCCAAACTTTTGCTGTGTTTTATATTTATTTTTGCCCTCTCACACGAGTGAAATTTACCATTCTGCCACAACAATCATGGCAGCAACGGTGGTCTGGGAACCTCGGGACGATGGTCTATCTGAGATCTGTACTCTTCTCGAACATCAGATTTCTCCTTCATCCATCGTTGACAAGTCTCAGATTTGGAAACAACTTCAACACTTCTCTCAATTCCCTGATTTCAACAACTATCTCGTCTTCATCCTCGTCCACGCTGAGGTTTTCACAACTTAATCTCTAAAATTTTCTCTTTCTCCTGTATTGACTCAATCTACTTTGTTGAATTTTCAAATATAATTGATTAGGGTTTATTAGCTAATGTATGTATTGGTAATGATGAATCAGGGTAAGTCTATAGAGGTTCGTCAAGCTGCTGGATTGTTATTGAAAAATAATTTAAGAGGAGCTTATCAAGCTATGACACAAGAAAACCAAAAGTATATAAAGACAGAGTTGTTGCCTTGTCTTGGAGCAATAGATAGAAATATACGGACAACTGTTGGAACTATTATAAGTGTTATTGTTCATATAGAAGGAGTTTCTGGATGGTCTGAGCTTTTACCAGCTCTTGTTACGTGTTTAGATAGTAATGACCTTAATCATATGGATGGTGCTATGGATGCATTGTCAAAGGTATGTAATGGTTTCATTATGTATCTCGTTCTTTTTTATTCGAACTTTGTTTATTATGAACTATAAGACTAGAGTGGTTTAAGTTCTGTTTGCTAGATGTCATATTGTTGGAAAGTTGTGTTAATATCTATCTATGTCATATCTATCAGATTTGTGAAGATATCCCACATGTGTTGGATTCAGAAGTACCTGGTTTAGCAGAACGACCTATCAACATTTTCCTACCTAGGTTGTTTCAGGTGAACTTGGTTGTAACACTTTCTAGGTTCTTGTTTGATTTTTTTGTGTCTTCCTAGTATGAGTGATTACCTTTCTTTTGTTTGAGCAGTTTTTTCAGTCGCCCCATGCTTCACTAAGGAAGCTTGCCCTTGGTTCTGTGAACCAATACATCATAATAATGCCTGCTGTAAGTATTGAGAAAACTACTCAGACAATTTTTCTTTTGTATGTTATTGAGGACTATGGATTTTAACAAATTACGTTTTCCAGGCTCTGTACCACTCCATGGATAAGTACCTTCAGGGGCTGTTTGTCCTTGCCAACGATCCTGTAGCAGAAGTCAGAAAACTGGTACGTAAACTGCTTGATGTCTTAGTTAAGAGTTTGCCATTTGTTTCGTAGTATCTTTTACAAATATTTTTGTCAGTGTACTGTGTCAGGAGAGAGTTTGGCTTTGAAAAAACTATTTCTTTAGCTGACATATGATTCAATCATATTAATATAATATCTCTTATGCTTATTTTTAAAGGTCTGCACAGCGTTTGTGCATCTCACTGAAGTCCTCCCCTCGTCCATAGAGGTATATTTCATTTGCTATGCAAATTATTTTAAATTTTCTCAGTAATTTCCCTCGTTTGAGGTGCTTCTTATACTTAGTTTGAGATTTTCTTCTACCCTGCCTCTAAAATTTCTCCTCTTTCCTTTTTGTCTATTTCAGCCACATCTCAGGAATGTCATGGAATACATGATACAAGTTAACAAAGACCCTGATGAAGAAGTGGCTCTTGAAGCATGTGAATTTTGGTAAAACGTTTTCTCTATAGCTGATGGTTTTATTCCTCTTTTTCTCTTATATTTTGATGTTTCTATTCTTTCTTATCTGGTTATTCCATCATTGTCTTTATTTATGTTCAAACTTTATAATGTTGTTTGGCAGGTCTGCATACTGTGACGCTCAGCTGCCACCAGAAAACTTAAAAGAGTTACTGCCACGCCTAATTCCAGTATAATAATACTCTCCTTTCTTCAGTATATTTTTGGGCCTTTCAATATGTACATAGTGGGTTTAGTTTGACATTTGTTTTTACAAATTTGGATGTGGTTTAGGTGTTGCTCTCGAACATGGCTTATGCAGATGATGATGAGTCACTTTTGGATGCAGAGGTTGCTTTTTGTTGATTTTTTTATTTGGTTTTATTTTGTCACCTTTGTCAATTATATAATGTATGGAAACTGTTCACTTTTGCAGGAGGATGAATCTCAACCAGACAGAGATCAGGTGTCGTTTTTTGTGACTTTTACCTGTTGTTTGTTGTTGTGACTTTGACTTTCTTATAAATTTTTATTGTTTTAAATTTTCCTACAGGATTTGAAACCTCGTTTTCATACATCAAGACTGCATGGATCGGAGGATTTTGATGACGATGTATGCTATCTACTTTTTTTTTCATTTGAATATCTGCACAGTAGTTGTGTATATGCTAGATGATATAAAAATGTCACTTCTATAATGACTTTAATGACTTTTTCTGGATACAGGATGATGACTCATTTAACGTGTGGAATTTAAGAAAGTGCAGTGCAGCAGCTATTGACGTTCTCTCTAATGTATTTGGAGATGAAATTCTCCCAGCACTCATGCCTCTTATTCAGGTAAATATTATTCCTCTCGGTCTTTGGGCCGAATCAATTAGCTAAACCCTGTTCTTCCATGCTGCAGGCAAAATTATCAACTTCTGGTGATGAGGCGTGGAAAGAAAGGGAAGCTGCTGTTTTGGCTCTTGGGGCTATTGCTGAAGGCTGCCTTAATGGTCTTTACCCTCACTTGTCTGAGGCAAGTTGTTTATTTTTTTAAAAAAAATTTATGTCATCTCATATATGATATTTCTCTACTCGGTTCAAGTACACTAATATGCCATTGTCTTATTTCTGCAGATCGTAGCATTTCTTCTTCCTCTTTTGAATGATAAATTCCCTCTCATAAGAAGCATATCTTGCTGGACACTTTCTCGATTTGGCAAGTATCTTATCCAGGTATGATTTGAAACAGGATATTATCATGCTTTAGCTGTTTCAAACATCTTTAGATGATTCAATGCTTTTTATTTCTAGGAAAGTGGCAATCCGAAGGGTTATGAACAGTTTGAGAAAGTTCTTATGGGTCTTCTTAACAGACTCTTGGATACAAACAAGCGAGTCCAGGAGGCTGCCTGTTCAGCTTTTGCAACTCTTGAAGAGGTACCTATTGGCTCTGCAATGTGGTTTCTGATATCATATGTGGGATGTTGGTTAACCATGTGGATTTTCTTTGAACATGTAGGATGCTGCTGAAGAGTTAGTGCCACATCTAGGAGTAATACTGCAGCATCTAATGTGCGCATTTGGAAAGTATCAGGTTGTTAAATGTTCTTGAAGTTAACTACTTCGCCATACTAAAACCTTGATGCGGTTATTATTAACTTCAGACAACTGTTTCTTTATTTCTACCTAACATATGATTTTCATATACCCAGAGGCGGAACTTAAGAATTGTTTATGATGCTATTGGAACACTGGCCGATTCGGTTAAAGAAGAGCTGAACAAGGTATAGCCATTGGGTTTTCCAAGGTTGACTAGTATTTCCTTATTTCCATATACTGGTTGTAGCTTAAATTTAGTTGCCTACTTAATGTTCGTCCATTATGCAGCCTGCTTATCTTGAGATTTTGATGCCCCCACTGGTTGCAAAGTGGCAACAACTTTCAAATTCAGATAAAGATCTATTTCCGTTGCTAGAATGCTTCACATCCATTTCACAGGTATGCTTCAACAGCTTAGGAATATCTGTAGGGTCTTGTACGAATGAAACTATCTTTAATGATCCTAGTCAGCGAAGATACCCAGATTTTGGTAATTTTAAGAACACTTAGAAAAGTAACCTCAGGCTTGTTGGAAATTGATACTTATAATAGGTGATAACAGTTGTGTATATTAGACATGTTCATCTTGATAGAAAATCAAACTGTTTGCAGCATGAAGTCTCTATTTCTAACAATTTGTGTTTCCATGTTTCAGGCGTTAGGTGTAGGATTCGCTCCATTCGCGCAACCTGTTTTCCAGAGATGCATGGATATCATCCAACTGCAACAGCTGGCTAAGGTGCCATTCAAAATTCTGTGATTTAATCTCATTGGAGAATTAAAGTTATATTTTCCAGTTCTTCTTAGTCACAGACTTGCATTTTGAAACATTTCATATTTTGCTGGAGCTTGTCCATGGCTATTTGCCCACTTTTGTTTTTCGATTGATCAAAGCTTGCTTTTGTTGTTTATAGGTTGATCCTGCTTCTGCTGGGGCTCAGTACGACAGAGAATTTATTGTTTGTTCTCTTGATTTACTTTCTGGACTGGCTGAAGGGCTTGGCAGTGGGATAGAGTCTCTGGTACTCCCTTTTCTCTTATTAACATAGTTTTTCTCTCATAAATTCTTACTCAGACTCATATAACTTCTCCGATCAATGTTGTTGGTATAACACTTCAATCCTCTTATGCAGGTTTCACAAAGTAATTTAAGGGATCTGCTTCTCAAGTGTTGCATGGATGAAGCTCCTGATGTCAGACAAAGTGCTTTTGCCCTCATGGGTGATCTTGCAAGAGTAAGCTGCATACATACTTTTATACTTCAAAATATTTTCCTTTTAACATAAATAATCAAACAAAAGTGACATCTCATAGTTATGTGAGATTTTATGTTATATTTTCGATTCCCTTATATTAGTGTAATAATGTTTTTTGGCTACCACTGTCAGGTATTCCCAGCCTATCTACAACCACGCCTGCTTGAGTTCCTTGAAATCGCAAGTCAGCAACTGGTTGGTATCCCAAATTTTACTGCTGCTACACCTAATGATATTGATAATATCTATTATGCTTTGTATAGAGTGTAAACCTCATTAGAGAAAACCTTTCTGTTGCGAATAATGCTTGTTGGGCCATTGGAGAATTAGCAGTCAAGGTAAATATCAACCAACATCCAAGCTTGAATTTTCTTGTTAAAGGCAAAATTATGAATCATAATAATAAGTCAATGTTTCAGGTTCGTCAAGAAGTCTCACCAATTGTGACCAACGTTGTCTCTTCTCTAGGCCTAATTCTTCAACATGGAGAGGTGACTCTATTAACCTAAGAAATTTAAGATTCTATTAGCCATGTCTTAAGTCTCATAAATTTTATTTTCTTGGGAAACAACAGGGTGTCAATAAGGCACTAGTTGAGAACAGTGCAATTACACTTGGGAGATTAGCATGGATTCGACCAGACCTTGTTGCACCACTCATGGAACATGTCATGAAGCCATGGTGCATAGCATTGTCAATGTTAGCTTAGTCTTCATCATGCTCACAACTTTTTCTCCATAGAACAACAATGTCTCTGTGACTCTGTCTTATCATATACTTTATTTTTCCAGGGTACGTGATGATATTGAGAAGGAAGATGCATTTAGAGGGTTATGTGCAGTGGTAATAATATGATCTCTACTCTGTACTTTCTCCTAGGGGTGGGCATAAATCCGAAAACCGATCCAAAAATCCGAACCGAAACCGAACCGATTTAGGTGTTAAAACCGATCGGTTTATGGATTAAATATTTTTCGGTTTCAGTTTCGGATTCAGATTTCGTTTTTTCGGTTTATCCGAAATAAACCGAATTGTACAAGGATATTTTTTTTTGGTTCGGTTTTTAGAGTATTTTGGTTTTCTGGTTTTTCGTGTTTTAGATTTTTTCAGGACTTTTCTGTTTTTCGATTTTTTTCTCGGATTTTTGGATGTTTTCGGATTTCGGATTCGGTTTTGATTTCAAATTTTTTTTTTACAAAACCAAACCGACACCGAAAAAATCCAAACCGAATTAAATCGGTTTATGTTCGGATTTTAATTTATTTCACTTGGGTTATCTGGAAAGTGAAAAATCCGAATTGAATCCAAATCTGAATGCTCAGCCCTACTTTCTCCTTGTTGTAAACCAAGTTTTCTCTGTAAATTTAGGTTAAAGTGAATCCATCAGGAGGTGTAAGCTCACTTGTTTTCATTTGTAAAGCTATTGCAAGTTGGGATGTAAGTGAAAATAAAAATGAACTGTGAAGAATCTCTTATTTAAGATTGATAAACAAATAACAAATTTTTTTCTTGATATAGGAAATAAGAAGTGAAGACGTGCATAACGAACTCACTCAAGTACTGAACGGCTATAAACATGTAAGCTTTGCTGAAATTTAAGTTCTTTCTTTTAACCATCCCATGACCTTGTCCATATACATTACAAGTATCCCTAGGAAAAAAA
>KE157890.1:0-14865 GCA_000411055.1 Leavenworthia alabamica
AAAAATATTATAGAACGAAAGATATTTTTATAAATTAATAAATATTAATTTATAAATAAATTAATATCACGATAAATTAATAAAATATCAAAATTCCACCGTTATTAGTTTATAGAGGTTTTACTGTATAAATACAAATCACCATTATCTCTTGTCCTCTCGTTGCCCCCACCTATTTTGGACTCTTGAACTACAACTTCAATAATTCATGAGTTTACTTTTTTTACTAATCTTATTCTTAGCCCATTTGTGTTTAGATTCTTTGATACTCACCACCACTTAAATTAAAAATTCTACCTAAATCTAATATTTATATCATAACTCTTATAATTTAGACTCATTGTTACTTACAATCAAAATTTTCCAATAAATGTTTTCTAGTTAAAATTTATATAAATAGAAGTGATGATATTTGTGGCTGGGTTTAAAACAAAGTAAGTAAAAACATTGAAAGTAACATAATGCATTGACAACATAATGACGTCATGTAGATGATTTCATAATGATGTCATAAATAAGTAAGATGTCAAAATAAATAAAAACTCAAGGTTTAATCTAGTTTTTATATTATTTTAGTATATTTGGATTGGATTTTTATAAACACATAAATAGTACTTTTGATGGATTATTTCGAATCTATCAATAAAACATAAATATATATAATTTATAATAAATATGTAAACCTTAAAACATGTATTCAGAATTTTTTTGTATTTATAAAAGCATAGCATGATTAGTTTTTCCTGTTTGTGTCTTATTCATATTTGTTATAATTAGTTAGCATATTTTTATTTTTATTATATTTAGTAATATATTAATAAACCATATAACCTATTTGACTAATAAATTTAAAATTATATAACAAATACATGAATTAGAGTCGGATTAGATCAAATAAACCATTTTGACATCTTTAAAAACATAATAATCTCATGTAGATAATATAAAATTTACATAAACATCCATTTTCTTAAACTTAACACAAAATACACACTGATATTTCCCAGGTAAGGGACTTATCTTATTTTTACAACAACACTCACAACATACATAATATTACAAATTACTTTATATATTTCATTTTTTTTATTTAAATAACATAAAAATAAAAAGATAGATCCAGATGCTGATCGAACCAGCGATCCGAAGGCCATCAGGTTTAATCAGCTATAGTCCAGTTCATTTCATTTTCAAACATCCAATGACATACTTCAATCCGACCCGGTTTCGACCCGAGAGCTATAAAAGCCATATGTTTAGGACCCCATGATGACGTGTCAACATGACAAACAGCGATTCCATGGTTGATCTTTGTCTTACTATTTAACTCAAGAAAATCCGCTTCGTATACCCGAACCTTAGGTATGGAGTGACAATAATACAATAAATACGGATACAAACTCTGATGACACGAAACAGCTTTCGTTATATCTCCACCGTTGATTTTGTTGACTTTTCCGATCATAACCTTTTGCTTTGACCCAGCTGCATTCTCAGTTGTTCTTAGCACCACACTTCGACCAAGCAATAACGTGACGAAATCGATCATATCCTCCGCTGAACCAACACAACGTTTCTTCTCTCCGATGCTCGGAAGCCACTCGCATTCCGTCACTGCTTCAGTGATGATCTCCTCCATCGTTGTATTCTCTCGGGCGTGGAAAATTTCTTTAATCTTTCCGAGTTTAGAAACGGAGAAAGGTAACTCGGAGAGAATGGTCGGGGGTAAAAACGATCTTTTAGGCATTATATCTTTCATATCAGGCATAGAAACAACTGTTCCTTCCTTAATCATAGATTCTCTAAAGAATAAACCAGACACAACTGACTTAGTCATGGTCTTGGCGTAGCATCTCTTGTAACTCTTTTGACCTATCAAGTTTCGTGCGTATCCCTTTTTGTAAATCCTTTGACCTGACAAGTATTGAGCGTATTCGATTCTTCTGGAACTCAAATCCGGGAAACAGAAGAGGTTTGCGGCGGAGCAAAAGTCCGGTATATAAGTCGGGAGTGAATTATCAGCGGCGAGTTTAGTGAAAGTGGATGATTCTACGGCGTTGAGTGGAGATGCTTTGGAGATTAGAAACTCAGATATGGGAGATTCGTCATCGATCTCTTTGTTCCAGTAATGAACTAGTGATTCTTTTGAAGTGAACTGAGTCTCCTCCGCCGAGTTACCTCTGACGAGAACGTCCTGCATGGATTCAGTTAATAATCAGTTAGCGAAATATAAAACTAATGGAACAAAGAAAAAATAAAATAATAAAACTGAAAATAATATATATATATCTATATTTTGAATAATGTTAAAAACAAATAACCTTTAATTTAATAGAAAATTATTAAATATGAATATTTATTATTAATAAATAAATTAATAATCTAATATATTATATTAATTATTATTCTTTCATCTATCAATCATATATTATTAATTTTTCATCTATCTATCATATATAGTTATTCTTTCATCTATCAATCATATATTATTATTATTTTCTAAAATATATCATTATTATCTTTAACATATATTATATTTATTATAAATTTATTATATTCATTAATAAACAATATTTGAAAACATTTATATATATTTATAGTTATATTTTTACATAAAACCATATCATAAAAACATATCATAAAAACTATATAATAAATAAATCTAAAAAAAAAAAAATTATATTAAATATAATTTTTAAAAATATTAAAACGACATAATCTACAATTTTTTAGAATTTAAAACAATAAATGATTTGTTGTAATATCTATGAATTTTATATTTTAATTTTAAATAATCAAATAACAAACAAAAACAATAACATAAAAATCTATTCATTATATTTATTATTAATAAATTTATTAATAACTCAATATATATTATATTCATCATTATCCTTTATCCTATCAATCATATATCATTATCTTTTCTAACATATAAATTAGTATCCTTTATATTATATTCATATACGTTTATTATATTCATTAATTATATAAAAATCTATTCATTATATTTATTATTAATAAATTAATTAATAACCTAATATACATTATATTCATTATTATCCTTTAATATATCAATCATGTTTTTGATTCGTGCAAAAAATATTTTGTTTGTTACGATATATAAATTTTTTTCTAAAATTAAGTTAAAAAATTGTTAACTTAATATTAGTAAATTATTTAGAATATTCTCAAATTCAAAATAATTACTTTACACTACAAACTAATAGTCATCTACTTCCTAATTCACTATATAAACATGCATTGTCACAATACCAACATCATTTCAAAAATGTCACATATTTTTTTAATGTTAATTTTCTTTATTTCAATTTAAAAAAATATATTATTTATTTTAGTTTATATGTTTTATCATGTATTAATAAAATAATTTGGTTTTATTTGTTTGCTAATAGGAATAGACAAAATACTCCAAATATAAGTATCGAAAATCTGCATTTAGAATTAATTTTATTTGTTTTCTTTAAAAATATCTTATTCTTTTTTTGATACTATATAATCTTTCAAAGATACAAAAATGTGGAACTATATGTTCCACATTCTGTATAAATTTTTTATTTTTTATTTATTATAATGAACTTCAATAATAGTTATGTCTCTGTGCTTTTTTCATAGATTAAAAATTGTTAATCATACGAAAAGGAGAAGATCAATTATTTCCAAAAAAATAAGTTACAGACTAAAAAAATAAACAAAATATTTTCATTTTGAGTTTTTTTTTATTTTTTTATAAATTCTTATTAAAAATATGGATGCAATAATTTGTTCTACAACCATATTTCATAATAAATTAATTAATAAACTTCTTAAGAATAAAACTTAAATTAGTTATAATTTTATTTTTCTATAACTAGAATTCCTTAGTTTTTTGAATTATAAATTTTTTTGATGCTCAATAAAAGTCGCATACTAATTTTTTTTTAAACAATATTGTTTTTGGTGACTTTTCAAAAATATATAAAACATAAAAATTAATTTGACTACAGATCGAAATCGAAAAAAGATACAAAAATAATTTAAATATATATAAATATAATCTAACAGATTTTAAATATTATATTAAATATATAAATTTATATATCATGAATTATTACTATTATATAACAAATCAAAATTTACATAGATATATATCATATATTATCATGCGATGTGTAGCTAGCGGGATATTACCTAGTATATATATATAACTACCGTGAACAAAGAAAAAAATAAAATAAAAAAAAATCTATTGAAGTTATATAACTACTGGAACAAAGAAAAAATAAATAAAAAAAACACAAAATAAATAAAACTACTGAAAATAATATATATATATATATATATATAAAACTAGTGAGAAAAAGAAATAGAAATTAAAGAGTTTGCTTACATTGAAGACGAAGAAGAAGCAGAAGACTTGGGAAAGAAGTAAGAGTTTGAGCATTTTTGTTGTAGAAGAGATTGGGCGGGCTTGTTGGGTTTGAGTATTTGAGTGTCGAATGTGTAATATTATATATAGAAGCCTAAAGCTATCATTATTATATTATATTATTATATATATTTTGCGACAACTATAACATATGATGTAAGTGTTAAAGTGGTTAATTAACTGATTAATTAGACAAAATTTGGAACTAAATTAAGGTGTTGTTATTTATTTATGAATTTAGATAGAGATAAATATTTAAATATAATGAAGACTCTATTGTTATTTAATTAAATAGATTTTGGTTTTACTTCAACTTATTCCTTTATTTTTGAAGTATATTTTTCTTTACTTAAAATACTCATATTATTTATCAACATTTTGAACTTAAATCACTTAATTTACTTTATGTCAAATTTTAATAAAATTATGATATAATTGAAATTAATAAATAAATACATAACATAGCATTAAGAAATAAAAAAATATAAAATGTGAAAATATTGTCCATCTTTAATTTTGGTACACATTAGTTATAAATGATAAGTTTTATATTACAAAATTTCTCAAATTCAAAAAAGTCATTTTAATAATAATTATATATTAAAAAATCATTTGCTCTTAGCAACTTGAACTCCCACTTCAATAATTCAAGATTTAACTGTTTCATAAATAAATGGCTTCAATAATTCAAAACTTAACTGTTTTATAAATAGATGGCTTCAATAATTAAAGAGTTAATTGTTTTATAAATAGATGGATTCATGGTCCCTAATATTCATTCTCAATTTTATATAATTTCACTCAATTATCTTTTTATTTTCTCATAAAAATAATTTGTTTGGACCTACTAGTTTGTCTTGTCAATGTATTTGTGTAAGCATAGGAGTTCAAAACTACAAACTACAAAATATTTTAAATTATTTTGTCAACATAAAAAATTTCACTATATTTTTGATAATAAAAAATATTTATAGTTTTGCGTGATATAAATCGTTCATCAAATTTTAATAATAGTGATATTAATTTTTACATATATGTTCTTTTAACTGAAATATGAAAAACTGAGCATGCAAAAATGATAATTTTCTATAAAGGCCTATTAATATTATAATGTTTTTTAATTTAATATTTTTATATCAATAATATGCATTTATGAGGATTTTAAGCAAGAACCAAATAAGACAGTGGTTACCACTTTTGATGAGTTTACTTGTAATTTCAGGTGACATTTAATTTCTCTTAAACATATAGTTTTCTAACCATTCTATTTTGAATTTTGATCATTTAAAATGAGACTATATTTTATATCCATTCAAAAACTCTTGAGTGTATTAGACCATCTTAATACCAATCCAATGTAATAAGATTCAAGCCACATGCTCATGTATAATGTATTTTAGAGTTTAAACCAAATAGTTATATATTTATTTTGTGATATGAGAACATTGAATCACAACCTAGATTCTTGTAAAAAACAAATCTCATTTTCTCATCTCTATGAGTCAATTGATTTTTTATTGTTCTTGGTGACAAGAAGTTTCATTTTTATTTTTATTTTATTGTACAATAAATTTGAATGAACTAACGCAATTTACGTTTTATATTACTCGTTATTAGAGCTTAATTTAATATGATTTTTTTGATTTAAAAATTTCTAAATATAACAATCTTAACAAAATATATGACATATTCTGCAAATATATTATCGTTATGCATTTGACAGAGTTAAATGATTTTCGATATATTTTAGTAATGATTTTTTGATAAACAAATTATTTTGTGATCTAAATAAAAAAAATTGTAAGTAGAAATAATTATTGAAAATAGTACTAATTATAATTATAAACTAAAATACTTAATCATATATGAAGCAATAATATGTTAATAATCTATTTCAATACATAGTAATTATAAATGATAATTTTGATATTACAAAATATCTTATAACTTCGAAATAATTTATTTTATAATAAAATGTTAAATAAAATATATTATTTAAAAAAAAATAGTTCAGTTAATATAGAAAAAATTCTCTTAATAATAATTCTTAAGTAAATGCTTCATGCTTGGATAAGACCAATCATTATCATTCTTCATATCATCTCTTGTATATATACAAATTATCAGTTGCTCTTATAGGCCTTTGGGGACCTATCAACTTGTGCAACTTGAACTCACACTTCAATAATTCATGAGTTTACTATTTCATAAATAGATAGGTTTATGATCTATCCCTAACATTCATTCTCCATTTCATATAATCTCACTCAATTCTTTTTTTTTTTTTTCTTTCTCTGAAAGATAATTTGTTTTGGACATAGTACTTTGTCTTATTGATGATGTATTTGTGTCACCACATGAGTTCAAAACTATATATTGTATAATATTTTACAAAAATGGTGAGTTTGCTTCTGGTTATTAATTCTTTTGTTTGTTTCTCTCATTCTATTTTGTAGTAAATTAATTTTCAATTTTTGTTAACACAAAAAAATTCCACTATACTTCTTGACAAAAAAATAATATTTATAATTTTGGATGGTATAAATCGTTCATCAAGTTTAATAATAACGATATTAATTTTTACATTTATGTTCTTTTAATTTAAACAAATGACAAAATGAACATGTAAAAAAATAAATTTATATAAAGAATAATTAAGATTATATTGTATTTTATTTATTTTTATGTAAATAAGATGCATTATGAAGATTTAAGGAAATAATAGTAAGATAGTGGTTAACACTTTTGATGAGTTTAGTTATAAGTCTAGGTCACACATAATTTGAATAAAGCATATAATTTATCTAGTCACTCTCATTTGATTAGTCAAAATGATATTGTTTTATATCCATTAGAAAATTGGGTGACTGTATAAAACCATTTTTAATACCACTGTAATAAGATTAATTGCTGCTATATAATATTAACATTTGATATTATTATTCTCTTATATTCAAACACAATAATAATAATATATAAAATAAGAACAAGGTTTATGTGCATTCTATTCTATGATATATTGTAAAATCCAAAGTTTCAGAAATTAATAAAAATATGGAAAATAGTCTTTTGAGACAATTGGATTATTTGGTAATGGAATGATTCAAAATTTAAAAAATCTCTATCAAATAAACTAAAAAAATCTAGAATTAATTGGTTCGAATCTTGATTTAATCGGATTGGTTCATTAAAAAATATAACTGATTAAATCCAAAAACTTTCAATTTCTTTAAACCATTTCAAAAACTGCATGTCATTCATAAACCTTAGGTGCCAGTACAAGAAATCCAAAAAACATCACGTAGTTTACAATAACTATAAATAAACAACATAATTTGTATGTACGAGTATTATATAAGAATTACATACAAATCTATGTTACACCTTTACACAATTCTTTTTTCATCATTATATATCGTCATGACCATTCAAAAACATAATCATGAACAAGTTTTACATGTGTAAAAGAACCTTAAAGAGTATCTCAATCATACAACAGCATCAGCTTGTCTCTTCGTCAATCTTGCATACAAACCATCTTTACTCAAAAGCTCTTTGTGATTTCCCATCTGGTTTGCAAACAAAATCAATTGGTTTAATCAAATTCATCTAAACCGGTTAAGAATGGTTTACACTTACCTCAACAACTCTTCCACTGTCCATAGCTACGATTCTATCAGCAGCTTGAACTGTAGAGAGTCTATGTGCTATCACTATTACACTTCTCTTGGTTGCTGAGTCATTTCCAATAGAACGAAGTATACCCTGTAAAAACCAACTCTTAAGTTATTTTTTTTGGCTGTTAAAATGAGTTTTACTTTTTACGGAGCCCGGAAAAAAACCGAACCGAACTACAAAAAAAAAAAAACTGAACAGAACCAAAATTTTTTTTAAAACAGATAAGTAGAAGTTTTTTACTAAATTCGATTTTCAGTAAAACCTAACAGAAGAAACCGAAATTTAATTTTTATTTTTTATTTTATTTTTATGTTTAAATATTTTTTTATGTGTTTATTTATTTATTTATCCTAAACCGAACAAACCGAAATAACCCAAAATAAACCGAAAAGCTGAAATAAACCGTTATTTTTACCTTAAAACCAAACCCAACTTACGTAATTAAAACCGATCAGAATGTTTTTTATACCCAAAACAAAACCAAACCGAAAAAATAAACCGAATCGAACTAAACTATAAATTTTAAACCGATCGAAACATTTTTCAAAAAACCAAAATACCAAAACACCGAAATTTCCTACCCGAACCGACACGACCGGATGCCCAGGCCTACTTTTTACCTTAACGTTATGTTCACTCTCTGCATCAAGTGCACTTGTGGCTTCATCTAAGATAAGAATTTTAGGGTCTCTAAGTATGGCACGAGCAATAGCAATACGTTGTTTCTGTCCTCCACTAAGTAAATCATCATCAACTATTGTGTTGTAACCATTAGGTAGTGCTGTGATGAATTCATGTGCATATGCTTGTTTTGCTGCCCATACTATATCTTCTTGTGTTACATTTCTTTCACATCCATACTTTATGTTTGAACATATGTCTGTACGGAAGAGTTTTGGTTCCTGTCCCACGTATCCGATTTTTTGCCTTAGCCACTTCACATCTAGCTCTTGTAAAGGAACACCATCGAGTAGAATCTGGCCACTCTTTGGTTCGTATAGTTGTAGTAAAAGACTAACTAAGGTGCTTTTGCCACTGCCACTTAGACCAACCTAAACATAAAAGATTTGTTCACAAATCACTTCAAGTGAAACAGTGTTGGACAAGTTAAGAGTTATTATATACTTACAATTGCTACTACTTCACCAGGACGCACGGAAATGTTTACGTTTTGAAGCACCACCATCTGAGATATTAACATATGATATGATTCTTTAGATAACTGATATATGAGTTTCATCAATAGGACTGGGAATATTATGGTTCAAGGAAACACAAAAGCCGAAAGGTTAGATTCCCTAGGAGTCATACCTCCTCTCTTGAAGGGTAGGAGAACGATACATCTACAAACTCGATATGTCCTGTTAGTCGCTGTAGTCTAGTTCCTGTAGAACAGTTTATAAATAAAATTAATTAAATGGTAAGAGTGTAGCAGTCTCTGTAAGCCTCTAGGTGGTTCACCCTAACTCGGTTAGCATGTTTCTAAAATATAGTGTTCTTTGCTATAAAATGAACCTTGCCTTTTGTTATGAATTGATCACTTGGCTTGAGATCCATCATTTGGAAGACTTTTTCACTTGCTCCAACAGATTGCATTAAAGATGATAAATTATCTCCCACCCACCATGTAGCATAGATTAACCACTCACTATATAGCAGAAACTTTGTCAGTTGCTCTGCTGTTATTTGACCAGCTAAGATAGATAATCCTCCAATCAAGACAGCAATAATCTATAAAAGAAACAAATTAATATGAGCAACACCATCTTTAAGAACCACAAATTAATTGATCCTTCTCAGGGTTTTATTTGAGGAACCTGAGTTGCATGATAAAGAGTGTTGAAGCTCCAATTCCAAATACCATATGCAGCACTCTGTCTCAAACTTACATCTGCCATTTTCTGAAGCCAGTAATTGTACCTTTCCACCACAGTAGGGGAGAAAATCCATGTCAAAAATAATTTAGTTATGAAAGAACCTGTTCTTGAAACAGATTACTGATATTGCACTCCAGATATAAAAAATCAAGAAATGTATAGAGACTTTCAAAGGTTTCATGGAATCAGATTTGCACCTTTTAAGCTCTTGCTTCTCTGTCCCATATACACGAACAGTTCTCATCAAAGAATATGTCTCTTGCGCGACCTTGAAGATCAGAGAGCAGTTATAAGCAAAAGAATATATTAAGGTCGAGTTTTTTGGAAAGAAAAAGATAAAGAGTTCTTGAACAATCTACATCATTTGCAGAAGCTGTGATTTCCTGGATTAGCTTTGCTGTCTTCTTTTGGTACCTACAACATAACCAGATGTAACTTTACTTTTCGCCCTCGGTCATAAGAACATAGGCTATAGTAGCAGTTGCAGCCACCCACTGTATCATCTATTTGTCTTTACAAATTAATATTCTAAATCAAAGAAAAAAAAAACGTAATGGTCAAAACTCACATCCCATAAAAGAACATAACCACTGCCAAAGTACAGCAAATAACCAAAGTGCACAGCCCAAGGGTTCTAGACAGGATCAGCAAATAAATCAATGCCCCTGTACCCTAAAAGTAATAAGGTAAACATACATTCAGAAGTCAATCATACACAAAACACAAAGTAAGATGGCGATTATAAATTTTAGCAGAAGACCTGAAGAACATTGCGAAATATCATGTTCAGGTCATTTCCGATGACCCTTGAGACTTGTTGACAGTCTGATCCAAGTCTACTTGTCAAGTCACCTACAGTTTGAGAGTCGAAAAATGATATATCCTGATGCACAATTCAGCCAAGTTAGCAAGAGCACTTAAACAATAAAGATAAACATGAACTATCAAGATTCGAAAATAATGCCACAGCTAAAAGCTAGAAACTTTAAGGACCTGGAGGAGAAGAGTGGAGTATAATGTCTCCCTCATTCGTTTCACCTACAGAGTAGAGAGAGCCGAGGCCACATCACATCACATCACATCATGAGAAGGTAAAAACTCCTAAGTAGATTAAAACAACAACAGAGAAAAGACAAATTCCTGGCAATATAAACTCACAAGTATCATGTTTGCAATCCCAAAGAAGCATCCTCGTATGCCACTGAAATTATAAGTTGATGAATAAAGAGTTAGCTAAGAAAATTTTCGTAAAAGGAGCAAGTTGGTCAGAGACAGAACTATATCTAATTAAACTTGAAGAAAACAAAGAGACAAGCGTTTTGACCATACAAGATCTTGACCTGCAAATGCCAGAAGTAACACATAGCAGAATCAAAAGCTTAACATTTCGATGAAACACAGTGATATCACCACTTTGTGCTGAGAAGATCGAAGCTGTTAAAAAATGTGGAATAGTTATCTCTGAAAGCTGTAAACAAAAGGGAATTATATCATCAGTATATGATCATCTGAGCAGCAACAAATAAACAATACAATTAAGGAAGATGAAGTAAAAAAAATCACAAACCGCAGCTATGATAAGAGTTGAAAACGCAGCGAAGATAACCCAACGATCCTCAGCCACAAGTTCCCACATACGACTTAACGCACGCAAAACAGTCACTGGCTTAGCCATGAATCTACTATCAATCTCATCTGAGAATCTCCACCAGCTTCCTCCTGGTAATATCGTTCGGATGAAATGAATACATTGTTGAATTTTCTCAGGAAGTGAAACATTGTTTCCTTCTTCTTCTTTATAATCTTCAACTACTGCTCCATTAACCGTCGAGCAATTAATTGAAGGTAATAACCGGTAATTTTGACCGGAAGATTGAAGAGATAAAGTCAATTTAGGTTTTCTAACGAATCGGAGATTCTTCTTTCTGATTGAAGTGATGGAGATAACAGAACACCGGTGAAGGGAGACGCGGATGGGACGACTCGTGCAGCCGAGTACTTGTAGAGCCATTTTAAACGGCGGAACTAAGATTGAAGAAGAAGGTTCAGCTCCGTCTAAGCTTTCCTTGGTTCATATGAAAGCACAAGTAGAAATCGAAACGTTTTGTTTTAAAAAAAATTGAAGATGAAGACGTCACCGTAAGGAAGCTTCGTGTCAAATCAACCCGAGATGGGGCCCACCACCGGTAACAACACCGGCGCGTGAGAAAGTTCAATCGTGTGGTAGTAATCTCTCTTCCACTATTCGTCGTCGTTTAGTGCACAAAACAGAAGAGTCCATGAGAGACACGTGGTAGATCTATCTTCACTCTACGATGTCGTTTTCAATCCACATGCTAAAAATGTGTAATATTAAATTTTGGACCTATAATATTATTTGGCCCAATAATGATTTTATCTGCACTCTATGATGTTGTTTTCAATCCACATGCTCAAAATGTCTAATATTAAAGTTTGGGCCTATAATATTATTTGGCCCAATAATGATTTCGTAAACCCTAGAGGGGTAAGATAGGTAAAATGAAAATCTCGTCTCCTTTATATAAATTTGTGATTTCTCTTGAATCCCTAGCTGCAGCAGCGAAAAAAGAGAGGCGAAAATGACAACGAGATTTAAGAAGAACAGGAAGAAGAGGGGTCACGTCAGCGCCGGACATGGTCGTATCGGAAAGCACCGTAAGCATCCCGGAGGTCGTGGTAACGCAGGAGGTATGCATCACCACAGAATCCTCTTCGACAAGTACCATCCAGGTTACTTCGGTAAAGTTGGAATGAGATATTTCCACAAGCTTCGGAACAAGTTCTTCTGCCCGATCGTTAACCTAGACAAGCTCTGGTCACTCGTACCTGAAGATGTGAAGGCAAAATCAACCACGAACAATGTTCCATTGATCGATGTTACACAGCATGGATTCTTCAAGGTTTTAGGTAAAGGTCATTTACCTGAGAACAAGCCTTTTGTTGTGAAGGCTAAACTTATCTCGAAAACTGCTGAGAAGAAGATCAAGGAAGCTGGTGGTGCTGTTGTGCTCACTGCTTAGGTTAGGTGAATTTATTTCCTTAACCTGTGTTTTGGTTTTTGAATCTTTTATGAACCTGTTTTGGATTTTTATAAATGTTGTTATTTTGCATCAGGATCCTTCATTTTGATTGAAATTTACATTTTGGTATTATAACTTTCAGCAAATGATGTTAATTGACCATAAGAATCACACTAGTTCATATTTATTGAATCAATGGTCCAATTAGAAATGAAATTACATTACAAAGATACAGTCACCGAGCAGATGGTAAAGCACGCCAGTTATTAGCTTGGTGTATGGCATGATCACGAACAGTATCAGAGAGCTGTTGGTGTATAGCTTCCTTAACATGAGTCGCAGCCGTTTCACCACCTCGTTCAGCCAGCTCCAAATACAATACAGACTTCAACATTGCTCCTTCCTGCATCATCCCATTAAACTCATTAGGTTCTATCTTAGTTATAGAACCCGATCCGAAAAATACTATCCGAATCTAAACTTGAATCCAAAAAATTATTTCATTAGGTGTTAGATTCCTAAATCCAAAAATTTGTATCCGAATCCAAAACTGTCAATTAAAACCTGAAATGTATATGTATATATAAATAATTAAATTATTTTAAAAGTTTTAGTTATATTTATGAAAGTTTAGTTAATTTTTTTAAAAATTTAGACATTTTTTTTTCAATATTTCATTACCCGAAACCGATCCAAATCAAACCCGACAAAATTATTCCATTGGGTACTAGACTTCTAAATCCAATATACCCGAACCTGAATAGATTTTAACCAAATCTAACCCGTTTACCCGAATGCCCAGCCCTAAAGAGAGACGATGACGCTTACAGAAAATAGTGTAAGGCCGTATTCGAATTGAGCTTTACTATGGCCATGATCAGCTGCTCGTTTCATCCATTTTCTAGCTAGCTTACGATTTTGTGGTAAGCCTTCTCCAACTGAGTAACAAAGTGATATGTTATACATTGCTCTTACATATCCACCTTCTGCTGCCTTTAGATACCATCTCGTCTGTCAAAAATCGAATTATTATTTTATAAAGATGATCAAGCTTGTATCAGATTGATGAATGAAGATGGCACATACAGCTTGTATCAGATTGGTTTGTACGACTCGGCCTTGGTGATAACAAAGAGCTAATTGATACTGTGCTCGAATGTAACCATTCTCTGCAGATTGTTTCAACCATTTCATTGCTTCAATAGGATTTGAAGGTTGAACTGTAAAAGATATAAGTAATCAAATTGAATTGCAAAGTTGAGAACTAAACCAAACCGGTTAATCATAGCTGTTGAGCTAATTAGGGTTTTGTTTACCTTGAAGATACGAAATCCCCAAATTACATTGACCAACGGAATCACCAAGCTCAGCAGCTTTCTTATATAAACTAACAGCTTTCTCCTTCTCTTCTTTTTCCCAATACACAAGTCCAGCGTCAACCATAGCCAGTGTAGATCCAAGAGCTGCTCCTTTTAAAAACGAATCAAGAGCTTTCTCTAGATTAACTCTAACACCTCCTCGACCGTGTTTAAACCGTTTCCCCCATCGAAGTAACACCATCGATTCTCTCAACGGCTGAAGAGCTTCTCTCCACGATTTACAAACCGATGATGCTGCTTGAAGATTCGGAAGACTAAACGGAGCTGAGATTTTCATTAGTATATCGAATGGAAGCATAGAGAAATCTCCAACGACTTCATGCGATTGAGGATGTGAATAAGATTTCGTCGTTGCTCTACGTTTTTCCTGTTTTGAAAACGATAAGGAGGTGAATCGAGATCCTTCAGATCTACATGGCCATGTTCTCTCCGTCATCCTCTCCGGCGAAATATAACCGTCG
>KE157890.1:26640-41945 GCA_000411055.1 Leavenworthia alabamica
GTAAATGGGCCGCATTTTTATACTTCTGAATTTTCGTCTCATTCTCTTTCCCGTAAAATCCCGTTTGCCCACCTTTAATAACATGTATTTTCATATATCAATTATTATTTTTAAAATTTTTATTCCAATTTTTAGAAATTTTTTTAAATATTTAATTGCTAATAGAACTTTTTTTCATTCGGACCTCGACTACGAACCATCAAAATTTAAAGAATTATGTTTATTTTCTTTACATTATTTTTAATTTAAACTTATATAAAATTTAAATCATGATGCATATAAGCATGAACTCTTTAAAATGAATATCAAAAATTCAATTATAATATGAAGAGAAATTCTTAAATAAAAATCACAATTATTCATAGTATAATTTATTTATTTAAGATTCAATAATTATCTGCTTAATAGTTTATAGATAATCTATATATCAATAATATAATTTATTCATATATAAATATAATAATACTATAATTATTAAATTAGATCATTTCTATGAACAAAAGACTTTTCAAATTCTTATCAAATTATTGTATCAATTAATGTTAGTTAGCATGAAAATTAAGTGTAATTATTATGATAATTTAATGAAATAAATAATTTAAAAATAGTTAAATAATGATTGCTTATGTGTCACAATATTAGACATTTAAAAGATGAGGTGGCAGCATGAGAAGAGAGTCTTGTAGCAACTTTATATATATAGATTATTAATACGAAAACAATTTCTACTTTAACTTGTTATACTAATCCGTGGTATTATGTTTTCAAAAGGCGTGGAAGCATTTTCAATCAAGAGAGTTAGAGAAATTATACGATCCGAACTTGAATTGGAAGAATCAAACTGATACTCACATCATTGAAAATGAGATGTTGAGAGTTGTTCAAATAGGACTCTTGTGTACTCAAGAGATCCCATCTTTAAGACCAACAATGTCTAAAGTGTTGTGTATGTTAAAGAACAAAGAAGAAGTGTTGCCATTGCCAAGTAATCCTCCATTTATGGATGAAAGAGTAATGGAGTTTAGAGATGGTTCTGATGGTGATTCAGGTGCTTGTGCATCTCTTGCTACAGTCTCACAAAGTTCTTTTTATGGTAGATGAATTAAGAAACTATAAAAGAGTAAACAAAAACATCGTTGAGTTTTGTGTATGAACCAATGAGAAAAGAGATAGATGTGAAGTTGAGTAATTTGTATATTATATGATGAAGATATTGGAATGGTGATAGTAAAGTTGATTTTATTTGTTAAATTAATTCACATGGAAATAATGAAATAAATATCAAAATTTGTATATCATATGATGCTATATAGTTGATTCAGCTAAAATACGATACTCGTGGGTTATGCAAAACTATTTATTTATTACTTCTTAATAACTGTAAATTTTGTAATTATATAAAATATTGATTTTAATTTGATCAATGTTAATGTATCAATTAAAGATATATATACATTTGATAATGACGTGGCAATTTTTTATTGGTCAGACAGTATCGACAAAAACTTATTTCGGCGTCATCGCGTTTCTCTTAAGCTTCTCTTTTCATTCACATTCCTCTCTCAATTTCTTCGTGGCCTCTCTCAGATCTCTCTGTTAATTTCTTCGTAGGTACTTTTTGATCTGGATCTTTGCTCACGCTTTCTCAATTCGGTTTTGTTTAGATCTGTATGTAATCAGCTTCGAATTCATCTGCTCGGCTTGTCCGTTGTGTTCATAGGGTGCATTTCTCGTTTGTAGTGAATTTTTTTATGGTTGAGATTGAATTCGTTGAGGTTGATGTTCTTAAAATATATGTATATGTCAAGGATTTTGATACGATCTGACGTTTTCAGCCTCTTAGATAGTGTGGATCTGTGAAATTTCTAATCGCTTTCCATTTTTTTCTCGTTGTAATAGTTTCTGATAGCTTCTGAGTTATTTACAGACGATCTATTCATAGAGATCATCAAATCTTAGGGAGGATTCAACCTCTGTTTGGATCTATCTGCCTGATCTTATGTTCGTTAGTGATCATGTTCTTAGAGTTCTCTATTAGGATTGATATTGACTACGTTGCTGTGTTTGTGCAGTAAAATCAAAATGGGATTGAGTTTTGCGAAGCTATTTAGCCGGCTTTTTGCTAAGAAGGAGATGAGAATTTTGATGGTTGGTCTTGATGCTGCTGGTAAGACCACTATTTTGTACAAGCTCAAGCTCGGTGAGATTGTCACCACCATCCCCACTATTGGTAAAAGCGTCACACCATAACACTGGTTTCTAATTGTCTTGAATACAATCTCTAGGATCGATTAATGCTAAATCAAAAACTATAAACAGGTTTCAATGTGGAAACTGTGGAATACAAAAACATCAGTTTCACTGTGTGGGATGTTGGGGGTCAAGACAAGGTAATGAAGTCTCTCTGCGAACGATATGTTTAACCAAATAAACTGAACTTTTTAGCTTCTTTTCAGATCCGTCCGTTGTGGAGGCATTACTTCCAGAACACTCAAGGTCTTATCTTTGTTGTAGATAGCAATGATAGAGACAGAGTTGTTGAAGCTAGAGATGAACTCCACAGGATGCTTAATGAGGTCTATATCTAATGTTATATAAAAGACTGATTCATTACTTACTAACTCTTTTACTCGTTTTTACAGGACGAGCTTCGTGATGCTGTGTTGCTTGTGTTTGCCAACAAACAAGATCTTCCAAATGCAATGAATGCTGCTGAAATCACAGATAAGCTTGGTCTTCACTCACTTCGTCAGCGTCATTGGTACATTCAGAGCACTTGTGCTACTTCAGGTGAAGGACTCTACGAAGGTCTGGATTGGCTCTCAAACAACATCGCTGGAAAGGTAACATAAATTTTAAAAACAAAAAATCTTGGTTTCTTTTTTTGTTCTTCAATGCTTATTTGTTTTTCTTTATACAGGCATGATGATTTCGTCTGATGTGTTGGTATCTTTCTTTGTCTTTTGATGTAAGAGATATAAATATAAATATAAATATTATGTGAACCTTTTTGGTATTGGGTATGTGAATGTTCTGGTTATGCAAGGAGATATCTTGTAATTTACCAATACTTTACGTTCACAGAGAACAACAATCTATATACATAACATTGTGTAGGATCAAACACACTGTTACCTAGCGTAAATTTGGCCCAATTGTGTAGGATCAATTTGGCCCAAATTGATTTCTTCTGGGCCTAGCGTAAATTTAAAACTTGTGAAGCAAATATTTTGGTACCTTGATTGCTTATATACAAATCCTTTTTTTTTTTATTATTATTATTATTGTTGTTATTATTATTATTATTATTATCTCTCTAATAAAAGTTATAATTCTTTCTATATGGATTATTTATATACACCACATATTCTCAATTATGAATAGAATTTACCAAAATAAAGATCTACATCATTATCTCCCACTACTCAAAAGTCTTTTGCATGTGTTAAATAAAACATATTTTGATCATAAATAATTTTCAAGAAAAAAAAACATGCTAAATATAAATTGTACAAGGACAATAAAATTATGTAATTGGAAAGAAAAACATCAAAAAATAAAGCCCATATATGTAAACAGAATCCACAAACTAAGAAATATAACAACCCACATTAATGTTGTACTAATGATAATGATGCATTGATGTGACATCACATTATTTAACATCATACATATTGGATGTCTTTTTCTCTTTACATATTGGGAACCAACATGTTACATTACACATATCAATTACAACATGAACTGTTTTATGATATATTTTGTAACAGTGAACAAGAGTATTTTCATGGTTTTTCATTTTAATTAAATTAAAATTCTCTAAATCTAACTTAATATTTGAAGTTGATTTCAAGCAATTTTTTTTAATTCTTTATATTTTTATATATCATAACTATATTAAATATTTTTATATAATATTAATGTTTATATTATTTTATTATATTTATGTAAATAAATATTATTAATCATTTAAAAAATATTACTAGTCAAATTTATATTAAAAAATTATATTAAAACATTACATAAAATAAACCAATATAATATAAAAATATTTTTGTTGAATAATTTATATATTTTATTTATAATTTTAGTAATTTAGCTAAAAAAAATTTTAAAATGTATAATTTAATTTGTATCTTTTATAATATAATATTTTGTTAAATACTATTAGTTTTGTATTTTAATGTATGATTGTCAAATTTTTATTGTTTTACTTAGTTAAAATTAAAATTAAAATTAAAAATTATGTAATATGAAAATATTTAAAGATTGATTTAAAAATTTTATTATTGAAAAAAATACATAGAAATTACTGGAGATACCCTAAGTAAGACTGGATATGCAGAAAAAGTAATGAAAAAGCTAAAGTGTGAGGTAAACAAGTCCTTAAGGCAAAACTCATAATCATACTTTGAGACAAACCACGTTTGTGAGGGGACCTTCATCATTTCATGTCGAATGATGATGATCACTCCTTTAAAATGTTAACCTTTCATCTTTTTTAACATATTATATCTCTTTATCATAATTTTTTCTTTATATTGTGTGTTTAATATAAGAACTCACATGAAATATTAATTAATGAAATTAAGGGTATTTTTCAAAGGAATGATGGAAAAATCCCAAAATTTGCAATATGTGTAACGAGAACATAATGCCCTAAGATGTTGTGATTTGTTCCTAAATTTATTTGTTTAAATAAGGACAAAACATAAAGTCAAAGTTCACTAAGATATTTATCTATAAGAAATGTAATAATCTACAATAATATACCAAATAAAACTATGGTGTTACTTACGAAATCTTTTTGTGAAGAATAAAATAATTACTTATCCAATCCTATTTAATTAGTGGTCGACCTTAACAATTTGCTTTCGCATTTGTAAAATGAAAACAATATTATCGTCACATGATAGATAGATACAACACATGATTCTTTCTTTAGTCAGTATCTCGTTTGTTAATTTGATTTTAATTTTGATTAGGACAAGTGATTTGAATGATTATAACACATCATATGTCTGAAAGAAATATTTCTCCCTAATATTTTATATAATGAAATAGAAAATTTATTATTTACTTCCAATGGATGATTTCAACCTATATATACTAGCGTTGCATGCTTTAGAATGAAACAATGGTCTATATCTACATATATAGTTAATGATTAGTTCTGGCCAAATGGATCGGATTATTCGGATCGAATCGGTAAAAACAAAATTAGATTAGATTCGTGTTAATCGGATATGAGTGACTAAATTAATCAGTATAATTTTATTTCTAATTTAGATTTCGGATCAGGTTGGATCGGTTTAAAATAATCAATTTATTTGGTTTATTCGGATTATTTGGATTAAAATTTAATTTTTTGTAGAATAAATCGAATAAATAATTTGTTTTATCTGATTAATCTGAATTTCTGGCATAGATCCTATCCGACTAAACCCATGATCTGAATCAAAGAATTTGATCCGTTTAATCCGATTGATCTGAATACCTAGTAGACCGAACATTCTAGCTCTTTTATCAAAATAATCTCAGATTCGACGGTTTGGTGAATATAAATATTGATATTGGACTAGTTGGTGAATGCTCATTAATACTCATTACTCGACATTAATAAGGAACTTAACTAAAGACGGTCCTAATTAATATTATATTGGTCAAACATCGTCATCAGGGTTTCTAATTTATTCATCATCATTAATGAGATTCGATAATTAATTAATTATTTACCTTCAAATACACATATATTTCAAGTTATATAGTATTGTTTTACTACTTTTTAATTATCAAAATAATTCTTGTTAATAAAACAAAAGTGTGACATTAATAAGGGTTCTCATCTAAGTTTACTTTTTGTCCCGACAAAGAACAATATCTTTTACTTTGTTTTTTTAACGTACATACATAATTTGTTGTCAGTAATTTGCCGAAAAAGCATGCAAATGGGCGGGAGAATATTTATTATACCGACAAGTTCCAAAACAATTATTTATGAGTGCACAAAAAGCATATTAAAACAATTATGTTATAAATGGTTATATTCTCTTATTTTTATATAACAATTATGTTAAATCAGATATTCTAATTAACGACCAATCTAACATGGTAAATGTAAGAGTTTGATTTATTTTTCAATTTTGTTTAAAGAAGAGTTTGATTTTTAACTACTTTTATGTTATTTTAAAGTCTATGGAGCAATTGCATCTTCCACTAAAAGAAGAGAAAGCTCGAAAATAAAGTTAAAGAAAGCATATAATAAAAGTAGACATTGAGAGCAATGACCACAAAGCCACGCGAATTTGTATTTAAGAAATGTTTTAAGTGTTGGTTTTATTCATCTGTATATATATTTTTAGTAACAAAACAATTTTAATTTTTTTTATAAATATGGGAAAAATAAATAAACCACACATAGACAATTCTTTTTATAAATAGCCAAAAAACATGCCTTTAATCGAAAGGGGACAAAATGTAATGCATTAAAGCTCATTTGATTGCAATTTCTGAAGAGTTATTATGATTAGGTACGATCCTGATCACATGCATATTTGGCAATATCCACTCATTCTAAATAATAAATTTGATTTAGAACCAAAAATAAAATATAAAGTTGTTTAGTATTGGGTGAATATCTATTGGTATTACTTATTATAACATGATATAACTCAGATAAATATTATTCATGGCCTTTTATCAAAAAAAATTGCACTTACAAAAGTATGTATATGTCATCATGACGTCATGCATACACATTAATACAACATTATCTCTGAGACTATGACACATGACACAACACGTTTATAAAATTGTATAAATGAGTCCACTTACTATGTCTTCAATAGCAACTTGTTTATTAAGTGGCTGGAGCCTAACTGACACGACAGATAATGTATTAAATTCTAAGCTAATTGCATCCCAGTGGTCATGCCGAAGCCGAACCCTGGCTTGATCAAGAACAAGCTGCTAGACCTGGACAGTGTAACATTGTAATGATCAATGATTCTTCATGAGACGGCCAGTGACTATTACATAGAGTTTCTATAAATTATATATAGTTACAATATAGAGATTTAGTCTATACTCTGTAGTCTTAATGGAACAGTTGTTATTAATGAATTGATGTTGACTTTTAAAGACAATAGCTTTTGACTATTGTCAACTGCACTAAATTATTACATTATTACATTCACTTATATCATGAGATTCTAAACATTATTATTAATTTTGAACAGATGTCAAAAATGTAAAAATCTGCATTTGCCACAGATTTGATTTCTCACTCAAGAAAAAATCCATGATCAGTATGAAAAGGTGTTCAGCTAATTTTAAAATTAAAAAGCATATAGATAAAAAAAATATGTGATAGAATATAAAATCCGCATTTATTAGGTGTTTTTTATGGATTAGTCTCGTACGATTTATTTTGGAATGCATAATCAAATAAAATAATTTATAATCTATTTGTATCTTCAAATGTGATTTTCAGTTTTGCCTCAATTTCATTTCACATTATAACCAATTTAATAAGACGACAAAAAAAATTACAGATAATTCTTGAATATTACCAATTTCCCACTAAGTTTTTTCTTATTCAATAAAAACTCCCAAAAATTAAATACAGTTTTGCATTGTTATTTTGTTTATGGACGGTTAACAAATGTTAATAACCGGTATATTAGATATTGGAGCCAAAAACCGGTATTGAAAACGCGTTATTAAACCAAAATATTGCTAAAATAAATAAATTTAAAAAGTCCCACTTCACTCTTTTTTTTTTTTTAAGTCTTACTTTATTCATTATCTTATCTAATTTTCTTCAAAAAAATTATATTCCAAATTTTATGTCATCATTTTTTTTCCTTTATTCGTTTATTTATCCACAAGAGTATACAACTACACATTAAATAACTCATAAATTAAAAAGGTTCAATAAATTACAAATTTAATTGTGTAGGGTTTATAGTTATTAACAAAACATAATTGCGTTGGCTTTGGTTTCTTATATAAATAGCCAAAGATTCGTCTCTCAAACCCAACAAGCCCACCAATCTCTTCTCTACTCATATACGAGAACAAAAATGCGTAACCAGTTTCTTCTTCTTCAATCGTTATCATTGTTCCTCTTCAATGTAAGCATAATCTCTAACCATTTTTCAAATTTGATTCAATGTTTTTGTTTTCGAATTAGCTAATCGATGAAATTAGAGGTTTCTGAAATTTGAATCAATGTGGCAATGCAGGTTGTTATAGTCGGAGGACGATTAATCGGCGGTGGTTTCTCAGCGGAGGAGAATCCATTTACTCCGAAGGCATCTCTAGTTCGTTACTGGAACAAAGAGATCAGTGGTGAGTCTCTTAGATCGGAGTTTTTAATCTCTAAAGCTTCTCCTCTCAACAATGTCGACTCAGCTACTTTCTCCAAATTAGCCGCATCGAACTCGCTCTCGACTCGTCTTCCTGATTTCTGCTCCGCCGCGAACCTTTTTTGTTTCCCGGATTTAGGTGCGAGTCTTGAGAAGCACAACGATGATGTTAAATTCTCAGTCTATGACCAGAAGAACTTCACAAACTATGGGAATGCTCGTGCCGGCGGCGCTGATTCGTTCAAAAATTACTCAACAGACGGAAATGTTATCACTGATTCTTTTCGGAGATACAGTCGAAACGTGNTTTCAATTCATACGGTACTTCAGGAACCGGCGGCGCCGGAGATTTCACAAACTATCAGAATAACGTGAATAATCCGACAAGTAGATTCACAGCGTATTCTGACGGCGGAAACGGTCGATCACAGACATTCAAAACCTACACACACAACGCTAACGCCGGTAACGGTCAATCATTCACAAGCTACGGCAAAAACGGTAACGGAGTTCCAAACGAATTCGCCTCATACGGAGTAACCTCCAACGTAATCGGATCTGGTTTCTCTAATTACGGCGAGAACGCAAACGCAGCTAACGATAGCTTCACAAGCTACGGAAGCGACAGCAATGTACCACAGAACAATTTCAAAAACTACGGCGCATCCGGAAACGCCGCCGTTGATACCTTCGCGAATTACAGAGACACAGCGAACGTCGGAGACGATTCTTTCTCTTCATACGCTAAGGATTCAAATTCAGATAAGGTTAATTTCGTAAATTACGGTCAATCTTTCAATCCTGGATCGGAAACTTTCACCGGTTACGGCAAAGGAGCTGAAGGTAACAAAATCAGTTTTAAAACCTACACGCCTAACTCTACCTTTAAGGATTACAGTAAAAACGGCGTCGCTTTCGCTAAATACAACGCTTCAACAAATACAAACTCCGATGGCAAAACCGTAAATAAATGGGTGGAGCTGGGTAAATTCTTTAGGGAATCGTCACTT
Source organism: Leavenworthia alabamica (assembly GCA_000411055.1). Taxonomy (NCBI): domain Eukaryota; kingdom Viridiplantae; phylum Streptophyta; class Magnoliopsida; order Brassicales; family Brassicaceae; genus Leavenworthia; species Leavenworthia alabamica. The sequence continues at coordinate 36,020 of KE157890.1, forward strand.
AAAGAAGGAACAGTGATTCCTATGCCTAACATTAAGGATAAAATGCCTAAAAGGTCATTTTTACCCCGGAGCATAATCTCGAAATTACCCTTCTCCACTTCCAAACTCGGAGAGATTAAGAAGATTTTTCACGCCGGAGAAAACTCGACGATGGAGGGAATAATCACCGATGCAGTCACAGAGTGCGAGAGACCTCCGAGCGTCGGTGAGACGAAGCTGTGCGTTGGTTCGGCGGAGGATATGATAGATTTCGCCACTTCTGTGTTAGGTCGAAGTGTAGTGTTAAGAACAACTGAGAATGTCGCCGGGTCAAAGCAAAAGGTTGTGATTGGAAAAGTCAACGGAATCAACGGTGGAAAAATAACGAAAGCTGTTTCGTGTCATCAGAGTTTATACCCGTATTTATTGTATTACTGTCACTCCGTACCTAAGGTTCGGGTCTACGAAGCTGATCTTTTGGAGTTGAGTAGTAAGACCAAGATTAATCACGGAATTGCCATTTGTCACATGGACACGTCATCATGGGGTCCAAGCCACGGTGCTTTTGTTGCTCTCGGGTCGAAACCAGGTGACATTGAAGTCTGTCATTGGATATTTGAGAACGACATGAACTGGGCCATCGCTGATTAAATCTGATGTGGGTTCGATCATCGTCCGGATTTATCAATTTAAATATCATTAAATCTATTATATATTATATTCAAAAAAAAAAATTAGTAACACCTTAAGGCTTGTTACTGATTAATGATTTGTGGAGGTAAAAATAATTAAAAAATAAAAGGTTTTAGTAAATGTCTGTTGATGCAATTTATAATTTATGAATTCAAATGGATAATAATATATAATATTTTATTATCTATAACAAATATATCGTAGTCATCTAATGCATGTTAATATAACACAATAACGTCGTCTTCTTTGGTTAATATGAATATGTTTATGACAATGTATCAGAGAGAGTAATGGAGTTTGACCTCTGTCTATGATCAGAGAGCCTTCATTGAAGCTTTTACTTATCACAACTAACTAAGTCCTTGGGAAAAATAAATATTGTTTTATGATAATTATTAATTAGATTCTGAAAAATATCTCTGAGGGATACAAAAGCAGTAAGTGTTGTAAGATCAAAATCAACTTCAATAGAGTTCTATATTTGTCTTTTGCAGACATATTTCACTTCATTCATTATTATGAATCTCGCTATTAAATGAGTTGATTCTAACCGGTTAGTAATTCCCGGTTTAGCCAGATAGTAATTTGTTTAGCGTCTCGGTTCTTTATATTAACAGGCCGAATTAGGCTTATATTGGATCTGTATTTATGGGCCTAATTTAAGATCCGACCCGAAAGTAAAACCCCGACCTTCCTATATCCAAGTTTTTTTGCAGAGCTGGAGAAAGAGAGTAAACATGGCGGCGGCGAACGGCGTAAGAAGGGTAGCTCTTCAGTTATCCTCAGCTTCCGGTAGAATACTCATCGGTCGTTCATCAGTATCATCTTCTGGTTCGAAAATCGGGAAATCAGCTGGAATTGCTTTCGGGAATGGATCATCTTCTTCATCACTTCGGAGACTGACATTTTCCAGGTTAGTTAGCTCCTTAATCCCTAAAGGCGATGGATCTGTTTTAAATAGTTGATGATGCATCTTCTACAATGAATTAGGGTTTATTAATCTGAAATTGTAGGGTCCCTGTAGAATTGAGTGCAGGGATTTCACTTATACCTTTACATAGTGTTACTGCTTCAGCTTTGCTTACTTCATTGCTATCTCTGAGCAATCAAAACTGGAGTTGTCTCTCAGAAGGTATTTTACTTTCTCTTCTTTGACTTTGATCTTCAGCTGTGTTGGTTGATTTGGATAGTAACTTAATCAACATTTGTGTTTGAAATTTGCAGGATTTGCTTCAACACTATAACATGGCTTTACAAGTTTTGATAGATCCAAAAAACTTGTTTCATTTCATTGGGTATTTTCCAGTTTTTTTTGTGAGAGTACCAAAAGAAACACAGACCCTTGCTTCTTCAAAGAGTTACTTTGTTCTGTTTATTTCTACAATAGTAGTCATCTTCTATTGTTGGTTTCATTACCTTAACACTTATATGCCTGGAAAAAACCAATCTAAAGGACTTGACGATGCAGAGACGTTAAGAAGGTTCCACGTTGCAGAGAGATATTGTTCATACAAAAGCATCAAAGATCACTAGAAACTTCAGAATTAAATTGAACCTAAATGGAATACTATTTAATTTAATGAAATTAGCAAGTGACTTGTTTCTTTCATTATATGAGACACCATTAAAGAAATGTTGCAATGACAACATTTAGTATATTCTGGTTAATTGGTTATTACCGTTCGAACCAGACAAAACATTTAAACTAAACATATTGTTGGGCCCCACTCAAAAGTGGGACCCTCCAAAAATAGGCGTATGCCACTTTAAAATGGAGAGCACACGGTATTCTTTAGTAAAAGGCGAAAGAATAGTTCGCTATGTGCTCACCACATGGCTGCGTGGTTTAAACCATTGGGCTTGGCCCATATTTATATAGACCTCTTCATTATAAAAAATCTCAGCTCTCCGATGTGGGACTCTCAAAGCTTGTATATTAGTGTATTCAAGATTGTTATTAATGAACAATAAAGAAACATAGCTACTACATACAACAACTTCATTTATCACACCTCTCAATATATGTAACAGATTTTAACTATATATATTTTTTCAAAACAAATTAACAAATTCATTAATTATAATAAATAAATTATCTATTAATTTATTTACATTTCAAAATAACATATACATTATGTTATTGTTTTATTTTAATTTATTTATACATTTTTTTTATATTTTATAAACAAAACTTTTGTTTAAAAAAACTATAAAATAATAATCTCTACTCCCACCGGCTCAATGCTGGTTCGCAGGATTAGCTCTCCAGGCACCAGCAGGAACTTTAACAAAAATTACTTTACCCTGACCAGTGTTTACTACATCACCCGGTTTAATAGTTGGTTGTGCCTCCGGTTTAGCAGTTGGTTCTTCACTCGGTTTAGCTGTTTTAGGGTTTGGATTTTTCCCTGGACCATATAAACGTTGAATTCCTTGTACATCATCACTACTTAAAACAGTGTTACGTTGTCCTCTAGCTATACTTGGAAACATAATTGATCCTTTAACCGATGAATGATCTAAACCAAGAAGATGACCAATCTCATGAATCGATACAGATTCAAGATCAACTCTACCGTCAACTGATAAATCTCCTTTAGTAACCCAGTTCTCTTTTGCATCAAAACAAAACCTTCCACTAGGTGGTGAGGCAGCATGAGCCAAGGTCCCAAACTGACCATCAAAAGCCTTACCATCACCATGTTCACCAGTGTAAAACCCTATCTTTATATCAGATGTTTGAAAAGAGTCAATAGCTGAGAACTTCAACGTTGTAACTTCCGACCAAACACGGAAAGCACTTGCGATAGAAGCTTTAAACTCTTTATTACAAGGTGTACGTGGATCAAACGCATAAGTTAAGTGATCACGGTCCCATTTTGGTTGACCAGGAAATAACTTATAACGTTTTACATTATGTAAATGTTTACGTGAAAAGTTACTTTGTAACATCATTCTTCTACCATCACCATGCATTAATGAAACACCATTGATTACGTCAGGGTTACCACAACGTGGAGCTACGATGTGTTTAACTGTTATGTCATCGAGTTCACCAGTTATGTTAAGTCTGAAGTTTTTTTGGTATAACTCAACCGCGGATTTGAAGATATCATCAAACTCATCGTTGAAGTTTTCTTTATGTGTTTCGGATATGTAACCAAAACGGTGGAAGTAATCTTTGAGGTGTTTAAGACCATCAACGTTTTGGCCATGGCGACAACCTTTGAACTTGTGGAAAGAGTCCCATGATACGTATTGTTGTCTGTTGAGTTGATTAGGTGGTATATCGATAGAGTAGGTAGGAGCAGCGAGTAATAAAAATGATAGAACTATGAAAATACAAAACTTCATTGTTGTTTTTTTTTTTTTTTTTTTNTGTTTTATTTGTATAGGAGAGGAGGCTGGTTATAGTATATATATAATATAAATTGAGGTAATATTTAGAAGTTTATGAGAGGGAATAGGTCAATCTAAAAATAGGTAAAGATGTTTGTGGCTAGTTTTAAATTTTAAATATATAATATAAATTGAGGTATAATATTTATTATTCTATGAGAGGAAATAGATTATTCTAAAAATAGGTAAATTCATTTGAGGTTGGTTTTAATTATAATATAAATTGATATGGTATTATTAGGAGAGGAAATAGATCATTCTAAAAATAGGTAAAACCATTTGAAACTTGTTTTAAATATATAATATATAAACTTAATTAATATTTAGAATTTTAGGAGAGAAAATAGATCAATCTAAAAATAGATAAAAACGTTTGACGCTAAAATATTATGAAGTATTGATGTTTTAACCTTTTATTTTTTCCACAAAATTTGATTTTCTAACATTTTATATTTATTTTTATTAATTAATTGAAAATTTCAAAATATAATGATTAAAGAAAATTACATTGATCAAATAACTATTGGTAAAAATGAATTATTGGTGGAAAAATAATATATTTTAAGACATAAATTGTGTGAAAAATTCTTCACATCAATATTAAATGGAGTATGAATTAAAGTAATATTTAGGATTATAGTAGAGAAAATATATAAAAAATAAAAACAAGCAAAAGCCCTTTGAAGCTGATTTTAAATAGAAAACATAAATTGATATGTGTAATGAGTATTTTGTCAATTCTTATAATAAATTCACACAATTTCACTAATGAACAGATGAAGCAGAGACTAAAAGACACTAACAATGCAACACTGGATTTGATAAAAAAATCATATAATATAATGTAACTAAAAGTGTAAAAGCTTAAATAATAAAAGAAAATCAGACAAAGACAAAGAGAGACATGTTAATAAATTAACCTAACACTTAGAAAGCCTCTCATAATGAGGAGACAAAGAAGAGCAACATACTGGTTCATGTACACAAACCTCTTAGACTCTTAGTTAACATTATGTTTATTCAAACTCAGTTGTTTCTTCCCAAGAATCAAAGTTCAAAGTATGATCTCAAATGATGATACTATATGGCGTTGCAAAGACATAAAAGGTCTATATAAGTCAAGCTATGTGCCTTTATTAGTCCACAAAAGCTGAAGCTTTGAAGCATGTTTTTCATCTGAAAATGTTCGGTCTCTATACTCCAAACCGCTAAAACCAATTCAATAATTTTAGAGAGTTTTACATAGCGAAGATGAAACAATTTGAGTAGCAAGGAATAAACAAAGGACCTTCCTCAACCGCCACTGGCTGTCTAAATGGATTCAACTCAATCTACATTTCAATGATTACATCATTATACACATATCAATATGGTTCTGTGCAGGACGAGTCTGCTGCTTAACCAGACACAAGCTAAACAAGATAAGCTAAGACTTACAGGTAATGATAGAGGTTGTCCTGTTATGGTTTTAATACAACAACTAGCCAGATGACAAGCTTCTTCACAGTAATCAGAGAATACAGCTGAGACTTTTATCTTCTTTATTAGTTCCTACAATTATTCACAACCAAAACATAACTAATACATGCTCTATGCGTACAAGAACCGGTCCAACCATTTTAGATACCCTAAGACGAAATTTATTTTTTATCCAAAATATGTCCACAAAATATTTTGATGTCTAGTATATGTTTTCAAACACATAAAACACAATTTTGAATTATAAAAAATAAAGAAATTAGTTTTATAAAAAAACATATTAAAATTTGAATTTAAATATATTAATATATTAAAAAATCTTTAAAAAATGCTCTTAATTTAGGGGATGCCCTAGACGACCGTCTAGGTGGCCTAC